>ML095642.1:5972-38400 GCA_003697995.1 Taxidea taxus jeffersonii
GGGGGGGGGCCCGGGCCCCCCCCCCGCCCCCCACACCCCACAGCTGGTAAAACTGATAGAGTATTGACCAAGTTAGGGGAAGAGGATGCCTTAGGTACCATGGCAGGCCCTGCTCTAGCTCTGCCCAGGGAAGAGCCTGGACGAGAATCAGCCAGCACACAGGAGTTGAGTGGAACTTTTCATTCTGCAAGTCACAGCCCCTCTCAGGGCCCGTGCCCGGTCTGTGAAATGGGTTTAAGAATAAATCACACCCGCTTGGACTCAAGCAGCATGCTCCCTGTGCCAGGAATTAGTTCCCTTTCTCCTGCTTAACCTCTACTCACCCTGAGGTCTCAGCTTCCCACTTCTCCTCAAGGAAGCATCTCCAAACCCCCTCCCCAATGAGACTTTGAGTTCTCTCTGTGAGAAACTTCCCAGAGTCCTGTGCTTTCCCCAGAACTTTTACCACAGTCACAGTCAGACATTCCTTGTGATTTTTGAATGACATCGGACCTCCTTCACCAGGTTGTAAGGAATGAGGCACATAGTAGGCGCTCAAGCACGTGTTGAGTGTTGGGAAATGAATTTCTATGACACTTTGCAGAAGACAAAGCATTTTGCAGGGCAAGCTGGAAAGTAGGCATTTTTCTCCCAGTTCACACAAGCACGGCGCTCTTTAGTGTACCAAGCATTTAACTTCAAAAACATTTTAACTTCATTTTCACTTCACTTGAGCCTTACTACAAGCCTGTGAGGAAGCTATGGATTGTTATTTCTGTTGTAGATACAATAAAACTGAGGCCTGGAAGGGTGGAGTGACCCAGGCTTAGTACTTAGAGGAGCCAAGGTTTTTTCCAGATCCCACGCTGGGAGGCACAATCATTATATTCCCTGGTCATCATCACTGTGGGCATCGTCACCTCCACTCTGGTTATAGCCATGCTCAGTCTGGCAGGAAAGCGTATGGTTGGCAAGCACACAGGCTTAGGAGGGAGACAAACCTAGGTTCCCATCCGGGCATCACCTGCCGTGACCTTCAGGGTAGAGGAGCATCCTGTAAGACTTCCTGGGGGAGGCTGACTTGGTTGGCACTTGAAGAATGGAGAGAATCTGGAGAGGCTGAGAGCCAAGGAAGGGAAGCCTGGGTAGACTAGAAAGGTACCGGGAAAGGGGAGGTTGGGGGACTTAGGCTGATGCCTTCGCAGCTTCTGCTTGAGAGCTGTGTGTGAAGCTGACTCCTGCCCAGCTCCTGCTGGGGCCAGGGGAGCAGCCACGGGTACAGAGGGCACTGTGGAAGCCACAGGCAACAAGGGCTATCCCACCCTCCCCGCACACCTTTCCCTTCAGCCTCCCAGAGGTGAGGCAAGGAGCAAGTCTTCACCATCCTTCCTCCACTGTGGCTCACGCACACGCAGGGAAGGGGCAGGCCAAAAGGGGTTTTCCTATGCTTGGGTTCTGAAAATGTTGGTGCAGCTTGAGGGGAAACTTGCATAAGACATGGGACCTGAAGCTTAACAGGCAGTTTGGGAGAGGGAATGGGGCAAAGAGGGCTGTGGAGCTGAGTTGGGAGCTGGTCCATAGTTGGGTGGGGAAGGAGGGAAATCAGACTGCAACTCCTGGCCTGTGTCTGAGATCTCTGAGTGATGGAGGCAAAGGGGCTGCGTGGTGAGCCTTCCCTCACAAGACCCCTCTTCCAGCCCCTCTCTACCCCTGTGTGATCCTTTCCTCTGCACCAATATTTCCATATCTTTCCACCTTGCCCATACCTGAGGAGTTGGGAGTTCCTGAAGGAGGTGAGAGAACTCTAGGCTCTGAGAAAGGTTGGGACCCTACACACAGGGGGATGAAACCTCACAGCTACGCCCCAGTCACTGGGCCCTGTCCCCACACCTGCTGGGGAGGGAGCCAGAGACTGTCTTTCTGGAAACCCGGGCTTCCACGGCTGGTGAGGGGGCGAACCTCCCTCTGGTTCCGAAGACACAGTGCTGCAGTCCCAGGACAGAGGTGGCATTCGCCCTTGACTGAATGCTTTGCATTTCAACACTGTCTTCACCTTCCTTTAAAGTGCCTTCTCTTTCATTTTTACACATCACAGAGGATCCTCAGCTGGACTTAGCCTCTCCATGCCTCTGGTTCCTCAGCTAGAGAATGCAATAGAGATGAAGTCAGGACAGGTGAAGTGCGAGGCCCATAGGAAGGGCTCCTGGAATGTTTGCTCTCGCACCATGTAGCTGTGCCCCTCAAAGTGCGCCGCTTTCCTTTAGCGAGTCCCACTTCCTTCATCGAAAATCAAAGGAGTTCAGGGGACTGAATGACCTCCTGCCAGCTTTGCCCTTCTAGGATTCTATATGTCTGAGGTGGGGAGGACAGAAATTGCTGACCTATGATGATAGGTGATGAGGGGGTACTGGAAGGCCCCCAAAAGATGAGCTAACCTGCTGAAGGTCACACAGCCAGTTACTGGCCAAGCTGAGGTTAGGCTCCAGAGTGCCAGACCTTTAGTTTTAGGCCACTGGGCTGGCTAGGCTGCAGCCTGCCCATTCCTTAGCACCCAGGGGGAATCAGAAAGCATTTTGTTTGCACAATGAGGGAAGTATGAAATGGAGGTTACGGCAACCTCTGGGACCAAGGGAAGCTTTTGCAGACAGACCCCCCAAACCCAGTGGTAACCTTCCTCACTGGCCAAGGTTCACATTTCCTGCTATATGCCCATTTCTTCTCCCAGAGCTCCTCCCTACATGTCCTTGTGGCAGGCCCTGGATTCTCTCACTGTTTTCTGGAACCCCCAGTAAGACCTTATTCACAATGGGTGCTTCTCACTCACCCACACCTTCAAGGAGACCCGGGCAGGTAAGGAGGCAGAGGCCCAGAAAGGACCAAGGAGAGATTTTGCCAAGCTACCAAGCGAGCCCTCAGCAGAAGCAGATTCAGGACTGGATCTCAGGTTTCTGGGCTCTTGGCCTCATGTAGAGAGAAACTCAAGGGACAGGCAAGTCTCCTAGAGCATGAACCTGGCTTGGAAATCCTAGCCCAGGAGCTTTCCCAACTAATGCTGCCACAGGGGAAAATGCTGAGGGCCTGATCTGTCCCTGGGGAGGCCGTTCCAGTGTCTAGTGTCTGGAATACTGAAAGTTTCTAGCGGCCGAGGCGCAATCATGATGGGGAAGCAGACCCCTGGCGAGGGCACGACAGGTGACCCCAGCTGAAGACAGAACCAGATGGCTCTGTGAATTTGAGCAAGCGACTTGACTTCCCTGAGCCTGTTTCCCCATCCACTTCTCAGGGTAGGGTGAGGTTTAGCAGAGATAACATGAACTCCCACTAGTAAGCTTGTACCACGGGCCGGGCATGGTGCCCAACACTTTCCTTGCGTCATTTCATTCAAACTTGACCACTGCGCTGAAAAGTCGGCAGAGCATCCCGCCAGATTTGGAAACAGCGCTCACTGAGGTCAAGACACTGCCTTTAAGTTCTCACAGATAAGTGAATAGTGGTGCTGGGATCTGAACACTGCTCCGACCCACACTTCCCCTTCCACTGAAAGCCCTTTGTCAGTACGATTATTATCACATTAGCGTGGCACCAAGGCCAGCTCGTAATCAGTTTATTAAATTCCCTTCATTCTAGACCGTGCTGTAGAATGCCAGTCTTCTCTTCAGGCCCCAGGCAGGGGTTCAAGGGCTGAGTTGAGACAGGATTCAGCAAACTGACCTGCCACCTGTTTTTATAAAGAAAGTTTGGTTGAAACACAGCCACACCCATTCATTTACACTTTATCTGTGGCTGCTTTCACAGCAGCTGACTGGGGGAGTCGAGACAGACAGGAATTTGCCCTGAAAAGTCTAAAATACTATCTGGCCCTTTACAGAAAAAGTGTTCTGACCCCTGATTTCAAACTTTCAGGGAAATATTCTAGATGCGGCTCTGGCCTTCAGCTGAAGTCCACGGCAACAATGAGGGAGCCCCTTGCCAGGCTCCTTCTGTGAGCCCTGGCCAGTTACATCAGGAACATGGGCTTTTCAAAGGATCTCTGGAGGGGCCTCCCATTTGAGGGTTCCAGAAAAAGGCTGGCTGAGTCTGCAGCCCCTTCTGGGGCTGGGAGCAGAAGATAGTTAAGTCTTCTCTTCCAGTCCCTTTCACAGTTAGCTGGCCTGAGCTCACTCTGGTCAGGAAGAAACTGTGGATTGAGAAATTTCAGCTGAATAACCTTTAGGCCTGAAAAAGAAAGTTATATAAGCACTTCTGAATGGCTGCTCGGGCCAGGCCCCATAGTTCCCACCACAACGGAGGAGCCCAGCCCCAGTTGGTGGTACCAAGTCAGCCAAGGGCTGTGGGAGTCTGAGATGTTAGGCTCCAGAGGGCTAGTGCTCATTTTAAACACACACCTGCGGGCCTGAGAAGTTATGAGTCTGGGTCTGGGTCTGTCTAGCTTCCCTAATCTCTGTCACTTCAGAAGAAATCCAGGTGGATTTGAAGTTGTTGTTGTTGGCTTTTTTAAAAGATTATTTATTCATTTATTTATTTATTCATGAGAGACAGACAGATTGAGAGAGAGAAAGAGAGAGAGAGAGAGAGAGGCAGAGGGAAAAGCAGGCTCCCTGTGGAGCAGGGAGCCCGATGCGGGACTCAATGCCAGGACCCTGGGATCATGACCTGAGCAGAAGGCAGCTGCTTAACCCACTGAGCCACCCAGGCGCCCAGTACTATTGTTTTCCAAGTGCTCTGTCCCCCAACCCCACCCTTCAACCTCTTGGTCTAGGACTTATGGGCCAGAAACAGTTAAGTGAACCCCTTTTCCTTCTTACCTCTGCATTTTTGAAACCACCCCCTACTCTGATCCTACTGTATTCATCTGGTCAAGATATTGCCAAAGGGGGCAACCCATATGTCCTGCCTTCTTTTGGTTTGGTGTCTAATAACCTAATTATCTTTCCCTCATTCTCTGTCCCAGGGTCAGACTTGCAGTCACCCACTAGCATCCAGTTGGTACATTCACCCGGAGGACCCCGGTGGCTGCTCCCCTTCCTGCCCCACCTCCACTGCCCACCATCTTCCTGCCAACTTAACCAGATGCGATCGGGCCTCGGAAGCCCACCAGTCCACAGCATGCCGTCTATTTCTTCGGCCCTTACTGAGAATACCAAACACACTTTGAACTTAAGTCTTCCCTCTAGGGGATCTTCTATAGGACCATAGAAAGGATTTGCATTCTAGAATTTGAAGTCCAGATTCTAGATTCACTTATTGGCTTCACTTCTCTGAGCTCGTTTTCTCATTTCTCACTCGTAAAATGGGGCTCAGGGACTGTGCCACCCAGTCGTTAGGATGATAAAAAGAGTTATTTTTAAAAAGAGCTCTGAAAGCTGCACACTTCTGGGTGGGTATTAAGTTCCCCAGCCCTGCCACCACCCCCTTCTCCTTGGTTCATGTAAAATTAGAGCTTTGGGGGTGATGAGGGAGGTAACAGACCAATCAGCATAAAGCCAGCCCACCTAAAGCTCTCTGCCTAACCAGTTACTCTGACGACCAGTTTGCCTAAAAGTCAAAGTAGTAATTTTGTACCAATTTTCCTAAGAGGCAATTCCAGCATAATGTCATATTTTTAAATCACTATGTCACAATCTGTAGCATTTTGTCAATGATGAGATTATTTTATATGCTTGTCTGTGGCTTTTTCTATTTTATCTCCTATTGAACAGTTTTTTAAACAAGCTTTTTAACAAGTTTGTTTGCAGACTCTTTCTTAAAATTCTGTATTTCTAGCACCAAATACCTGCCAAGTCTGCAGAATATTCCACAATATGTATCGAATGCACCTTTCTGATCACGCCCGTCTTCTTCTCCCTGGGTGGTACTCTGCATTGTGTATGTCTGTGTGCACCTAATGAGTTGATTAACCAAATTAGCGTGTACCCATGCTCCTTTCTGTTCAGCAAGATATTGGCATTTCAACAGCAAGC
The DNA here is from genome assembly GCA_003697995.1 of Taxidea taxus jeffersonii. Classification (NCBI taxonomy): domain Eukaryota; kingdom Metazoa; phylum Chordata; class Mammalia; order Carnivora; family Mustelidae; genus Taxidea; species Taxidea taxus. Next base: position 11,912 of record ML095642.1, read on the forward strand.
ATGAAGAAGTGAGACAGATGGGGCAGAATTATATTGAACTCCTTGCATTTTATTTTTCAGGCTTTCTGATTCATCAAGCAGCTCTATTTTATGAAACATAACATGATACATACAAAGTCATTACCAAGTACTTATTGCAGGAAACATAACCATTTTCAGGAAAGGCAACCTGGCTAAAAAGTCCCGAAAGTGTTCAAGAGTAGATAAAATTAGAAGACACCCACCGAGGATATAAAACAGCTTTGAGTAGGAATCCCACCTTTAACCAGAATGTCTTTAAACCAATTGCTTTGTAAAAAGCTTTAAATGACACCAAAGGAAGAAAAAAAAAAAAAGACACCCAAACAGATGCCCAAACACTTAAAAGTGGACTGAACGTTATGGGAACCGGTCATTAAGCACAGAGGTTCCTCTCATGAGTTTGTGGCCAAGTGGTTCGAGGCCATTTGACCTGGAATCGATCTGGGATGCAGGCACTTACCTCCGTGCAAGGGCAGTATAAGGGCACGGGGACAACCGTGGACCTCAGGGGACAGGAATGCCCCTCCTGAACATGACCTCCAAGAGTAAGGGTGAATTGTCAGCTTTTAACTCTTTATTATAAAGACATATTTACACAGAACAATCTTTACAAACACAGTGAACACAATTATGGGAAGGAGACAATTTCTTAAAGAAAAGGGCCTTAATATCTTTGTATAAATTAGTATAAGAATCATACACAGTCATTTTAAATAAGACAGGACCCCAGCCCCCTACTGCTCTCTTCTGCCCTGTGTCTCTGGACTTGACCAACTTTCCCCCCTAACCCACGGGGCTGGCTGGACAGCTGCTGAGGCAGAAGACGCAGAAAGGAGGAGGGGAAAGAAGGCCCAATCCCTGGTGGGGGCATCAGTGGCAGATGAGGCTTTTTGGACCCTGGCCAGCCCCCACTGCCAGCCTGAGGGCTGTAGGGGAAACAGGTACTCAGCCCAGCTCCTCCTCAGGGTGGGCCTTGAAGCAGCAGCAGCAGCAGCAGCAGCAGCAGCAGCAGCAGCAGCAGCAGCGGAAGTGAGGGGAAGAGGCGGTTAGGCGACGGCAGGGTTACTGTGGGACTCGGAGGGCCCTGACTCCCCCTGTCCCCACACATACATAGGTGGGCCATCAGGCTCTGGTTTCCCATTTCCTCCCTCCTGGGAGGCCTCTGAGAAGGAAGCCTGTTCAGACCTGTATTTCCTCCCATCTTTCCTTCCTTCCTTCCATCTCTCCTTCCTTCCCTCCCTTCCTTCTTCTTCCCCTTGCCCCTCCCCTAAGGAAAGGCCACTGGGAAAGAAGGTCCAGTCAACATGAAGGGAAGGCTACTGAGTCCAGTTACTTAAGGCTACATCCTGGCTAGTGAAAACCAGTATTGGGGTTGGTGTGGGAGGCTCAGTATCTGAGCCGTCCCTGTGAGAACACACAGGCTTCGGTAGTGCTTCGAGAAGGGGGCAGCTGGCCAGGGGCCTTTTCAGCCCAGGTCGGGGAATGGACCAGCAGGGGCAGGCCAGGGAGGCAGGAGCAGCTGGGTCCCCATACTGCCATGCGGCAGTTCATAGCTGGCCTGCCCCTCCTTTCCCAGCCACCCCCAGCCCCAACCATGGGAAAGGCACTCAATGTGTTTTGAAAAGATATCATCAAGAGGGAAGAGGACATCATCAAGTGGGAGTGGGGAGACCTGGGTCCTCATTCTGGCTGTGCAGTGACCCTGAATAAGAATAGGTTACTGTCCCTTTCCAGGCCTGGTTTTACATGAGTTTGCATAAGGAGGCGGAGCTAAGTGATCACCAAGGTTCATTTTGGCTTTGACATTCTTTGATTCTTGGCAAAAAACACTCGTCCTGTTTGGCTTTTGCTCCTGGGAGGGTATAGAACCATCTCCTGAGCGAAAGCTTGAACTAGCGGGCAAGAGAGGGAGGGAGTTGGGGGGGAGTGAGTTGGGGAGTGTGGTGGGGGGCAGTGTTAGGAGACACAGAGAGGTGACAAAGTACTTCACAGCCCCTCTCCTTCACTGCTTCCTGAAGCCAAACATGGCATGAGGAAAAGGCCACAGCAGCTAGTCCTCCTCTTCTCCAATGCTTCCCCACTCCCCTTTGCCAGAGGACTGAGCCTCATTCCAATGCCCCCAAGGCACCTTGTCTGCATCCCAATCATTGCCCCAGCCCCTCTAACCAGCACCTCCTTGAAGGGTGAAGGGTCCATTTGACTCAAAAGCCTGGGACCTGCTGGAGCCCCCTGAAGAAGGGAATGTTCCCCACACAGTCCCGGTGAGGGAAGGAAGGGCTGGGTGAAGCTTGGGCTATTGGGCAGGGAGAGGTGAGGACTAGGGGAAGGGCAGGGCCAGGGAGAAGGCCCGCCTTCCAGTGCTGGGTCTCCGAAGTCAGTCCAGGGAAGGGCCAGGAAGAGGAGCTGAACGGATCCGTGGAAAGAAAGGGAATCGTCTGAACTAGGGGCAGGTCCACGCCATTTGGGGAAGCTGGTGGGTGAGAAGAGCCGGGACCATCAGCAGTGAGGACAGGTGTGAGAAGAGAGACGAACGGAAGTGAGGGCTCCAGAGAAGCAGACCAATCTATGGAGTAGCCAGATTCGCAGGGGGCGGGCACTCAGAGGCCCCTTCAGTCCTAAAGAGACAAAAATGACCAGAGAAGAAGTCACCAACATGTCCTAGGTCAAAGGAACCAGCCGGGAAAGGAAAGGAGACAGCCTTCGTTTCCCTCTTCCTGCAACCCTGAATCTAAAGCCCAAGGTCCCTGAGTTGGTGCCACTTTGTCAGGGGTATAGGGGTGAGACAGCAGGCCAGACCTCATGGGCAGGCTCAGGCCTTGCTTTCTCTGCTACTTCCTTGGATTTTTCTTTCTTTCCCATGGCTCTGGGCAACTCTCTTCTCTGCCTGCTGTCCCCCAAGGCACTCTGCTTCCCTCCCCCACTCTGGTGAAGATCCACCCTGCACACCAGTAGGATACCCTGAGGCACTCTTCTCTGGCTCAACAAGGCCCACCCCCCCAGGACTTCTAGAACTCTCCAACTGGGCCAGCCTGCCCAACCCCAGGCAGCAGAGTGGAGGGGAGCTGATACCCCATTCCTGGGGAGTCAAGAGATCAGCCCCAGTTGTCAAGCCCCTCTCTGGGCCTTGGTCTCCAAGTCCACATATAAAACAAAGAGGTAGGATGGGTGCTCTGTAAGCCCCAGTGTTGTGTGCGGGCCTGGAAGGGCTTGGTGCGGGCTTTGCCCTGCAAGACGCAGCAGGGTCCCCTACCTTCCGGGCTGTCCCTCCCCTGCTCCTTCCGTTGCCCACTGACCAAAGGCTCAAGTACCTGCTTCAGAAAGGCATGGGGCCCTTGTGGGAGAGGCGCGGCCGCTGGCGGCGAAATTTCCTCCGACCGCCCTGCCAGGGCCCCGGTCCATTCCTCGAGCCTCTGGGCTGCACTAGGTGGCGGACATTGCCCTCCTCCAGCCCCTTGCCATCAGCAGGTGGCAGCAGGGGCCCTGCAGGAAGAGGAAAGCCTGTTAGTCAAGAGGGCTGATGCGAATGTGCAGAGGTGGTCCTCATCAAGTCTTCTCTTTGCTTTGACCTTCCACCTTGGTGAACAGTTTGCCATTTTTACACTGGCCTGGGCCAAAACCTACTGCTCACATCTTGCAATGTATGGAGCTGACTTTATGTCCCTTTGGCAGTTCTACCATGTTTCTGGCAGGCAAAAACATGCTCTTCATTTAGAACATCACCCGGGGTGGGTAGAGTATGGGGCATATGTCTGCACCTGGTCAGGGCACAGCAAGCAGAAACTCCCCTGTACCCTGGCAATGGACACACTGAAAACATTTCACACATATAATGAAATGAATCCCCCGCTGCCATGTCCCCATCACCCAGATTCAACAGTTATCCAGGTGCTGTCACAGAGGCTTTAGTTATCCCTTTTGTTTCTTTCCTTTGTGGAAGTATTCTACAGCAAATTCAGAACATCATGTCATTGTCCTCCGACATCCTTCAATATGCAGGTGACCCACTTTTGAGGACTTGAGATCCCATCCCTCACCCCTGGACATCTCATCAGTGTTTTGGCATCCCTGAGCCTCTCCTGCTGATCACAAGGAGATCCCTGTAATCTCCCTGTTGGCATGGCTGGGGTGGGGGTGGGGGGTTGTCTCTGATCCTGGGTCTCTGTGTGCCTTAAGCTGGGTTCTATTCATATATTCTTAGAGGCCAAGAAATATTATCTGAATGGATGAGTGAACCAATGAGTGAATGGTCAGTGGAGGCAGTGAGTCTGGTCATCAGGAGCGATGTGAGCTTCTGCAGCTGGCACCTTCCCCCACCGAGTGCCTTATTTCCCTTCATCCCCACATCCCGACCCCGTGTCTGATGTAATTCCTGCCATTTAGATTCCTGGTGGCTTCTCTCCAGCTCTCCGGCATTCTGCTCTACATCTGCCCACACCTGGCTTGGAGGAGAAAGCTCCTGATGCCAGGCCAAGCCCTGACAAAGGAACCCGCGTGGTGCTGGGTGTTCTTGGGTGCAGTGAGGGAGAAGTCATCTGGGCCTGCTCTCACAAAGGCTGCAGCACAGCCAGGGAAGGCGAGCTTGTGCTCTGGAAACAAGCCTGGGCTCTGGAAGCAGGCCGAACAGGGAGGTGAGATGGTGCTAGGCAGAAGGCGGATTGCAGGGAACCTGTGCAATGCCCATTCCAGGGCTGGCCTGCAGAAACACGGCTTCTGAGGTCAGTGATCACAAATCCCATCCTCTCTGCTCCCACACCACTGGATTCGCCTTCAGCTATATCCCGGCCCCTGAAGCCCCATTTCCATCCATCCGGGCATCCCCACAACTAGCTCACAGTTTCCATATCACCACCCGTTGGCTGCTAGCCCCCCAGTCATACCCCTGGCTGCTCTTCCTTTCCCTCCTCCCTCCTCCAGCATCCCCATGCTTTGGTTCCTCTGTTGGCTCCTTGGCTCTAGTGATTTCTCCTCCGTTTGCACACAATTTCCAGGCAGTTATCCTCCTCTTAGGCCAAAAGCAGGCGAGGTTTGTCCTTTGGGCCCTCCCCACCCAGGCTCCGGGGGCCTGCTGCTGTCTCAGACACGCAAGCCCACTGCGCACCCGCGCACCCGCTAGTCCCCCACTCCGTCTTCTCCAAGAAAAGTCACAGGCCTGTTGGGACCCTACTGTTTACCGGCTGTGCTTCTGGTTGGGGTGGGTTAATGCATCAGCTCCTCCCCCAGTGAGAATTAAAACCCACCACCTAACAAGAATGAAAACATAAATTGTGTTCACACTTTGGGGCAGTGGGACAGGAGGCCACTTCTGTCTGTCACAAAGTCATTTGCAAAAGGGCTGAGCCAGGGAAGGAGAGAGGAGGGAAGGACCTTCACTAAGCACCCTCACCCCTGACTTCAGCTGCTGCAGCTTCTGCCCTATGTTTTGGGGTCCCCTCAAGGCCCTCCCTGACCACTGAGGGGGGTAGGGATGATGCTGATGAGGAGTCCCATACCAAAGGCACACTCAGGGCCGGAAGGACTGTGCTGAGGTGCAGGGAAGGACCCGAGGGGGCCTTGATCGTGTGAGGCCTTCGTTCTTGAGTCTGTGACCCCGACTGCTAGGGGCAGAGCGGGGGTGGGCCGATGACACAGATTATGGTGGCAGCGGTAGAGTGGGCATGGAGAAGAAAGACATGGTGCCCAGATGGGTAGGGTTATCACCTCCAAACATTCAGCACCCGGGACTGTGAGTGTTGGTGGCGTAAGGGAAGAAGGGCTGGGGTGAAAGGCCCTAAGTGGGGGGAGGCCAAAACCAGGATGGGGAGTGGGGATGGTGGCTCAGACTCCGGCCAGGGAAATACCTAGACTCCAAGCCGGCAGAGAAGAACTACCTTGAGCTGACTGAGCACTCAGCCAGGCCCTAGAGAGTGGCCACTCAGAAGGCCCCGGCACATTGCACCTCCTAGGCGGAGGGGGGGGCCCTCACTGTCCTCTTCGTAGCCAGAAGTCTGCAGCTCCTCCCACACCCTGATCCCATCACCCACTTGTTTCCTTCTGCTTTTGATTCTGCATCTGGCTTCCCCTACAACAAGTTGACACCCGAAATGTGGGCTTTCTCCTGTCCGTTTTAGAGGCCGTAGATTCGCATCAGTGTGGAGGTCTTGGCTGCACAACAGAACTGCCCTTCAGAAATGGGGGCCGTCCTCAGTGCACTTAAATATTTTCTTCTAATTCATGTGCTTCAAGGGACGCTGGGGGCAATCCCCCAAAGAATCTGAAGCCTAGCGGGACTGGAGCCCCTGCTTTCTGAAGCACCATCAGAACGAAGCCTCAGCCTCTCTGCACTGAGAACTGCATGCGGGGCTGAACAGGGATTGGTTTTCTCGCGGCCTGAACTCCAGCCCCGCTGGCGCACAAAGAGGTGCATGTGACTTTTCCGGAACACACCAGCCTCACCAGGAATGATACGGCTGTTTCTCCTCTCGCCATCTAGTCTATCTGGTGACTGCTTTAAAAGCCCTCACGAGTGCTTGGTGGGGGGGCCCTGCTGGGTATGTCCCCTCCTGACACGGCATGTCTCTCCCTGCTGAGGCACCTGTCCTTGGTCTGCTCAGCTCTCCACCCCAGTGCCCTGAGCTATCTTCCCATGCCAGCTTCACTGCCCTTGGACATGTCACGCCCTGGCAGCCTGGCCCTCCACTTCACTTGTGTTAGTCTTCTGCCCCAGAGGCCGGATTCAGGTTACAAGAGTGCTTAGCACTTAGGAACTGGGGGTGGAGTCGAGGTGCCCCCTCTGCCCCCTCTGAGCAAGCGCGGGTGAGGTACACTAGGCTGTCCTCACACTAGCACTGTGACTGCAGGCTTTGAGCTAGGGCCAAGGAGGGGAGGAGAAGAAGGAGGGAGAGGGGAAGAGGGGTGCTCAGATAAGAGCAAGAGACACTTGGCCCTGGCCCAGCAGCTCTTGGACTCAGAAGAGCAAGGTGTATCTCAGGTCAGGAAGCAGTGGAGGAGATTGTGTGTGTTTGGTGAGGGGCGAGGCGCAGACATTCCGAGTCAGGACAGAGTGCATTGTAGAGGAAGCAAGATTTTCAGGCCTGGGAATTTTTTTTCATGATTTATTTATTAGAGAGAGAGGAGAGGTGCAAGCAAGAGTGGGAGGGGCAGAGGGAGAGGGAGAGACTCTCAAGCAGACTCCTCTCTGAGCGTGGAGCCTGATATGGGGGGTGGGGAGCTCAATCTCAAGACCCTGAGATCATGACCTGAGGTGAAACCAAGAGTCAGCCACTCAACTGACTGTGCCATCCAGGTGCCCCCTGGGCCTCTGGGACTTTGACTGGAGACTCTGGCTGGGGAGAGCATGCAAGCCTGGACCAAGGGCAAGGTGGTTCTGGGGTCTCTGTTTCTGACCCAGGACGGGAGGCAGGAGGAGCAGGGCATGAGTACCTGGATCCTTGGTTGGTGGTCACCTACACAGAAGTGTCCCTCCTTGGCTCCTAGAGATGTCATGGCGGGGGGAGAACATTGTGAGAGCCTAGTGTCCAGTGCTAGGCTTAAGCAAAAGGTGAGGGCAATAAATTTACCAAATAAGGGCACAAAGGTAGATGACTTAATAAAGAAGGGTGAATTAAAGCAAGAGGTGACAGGGTCTGCACCAAACACAGTGTTCCCTGCCCTTGAAACTAGCTGTCCCCTTTACCAGCTGGACCCCTAAAGCGTCCTAGTAGTGGTCAGTTGCCCAAGGGTCTCCCCATAGCCTCTGGGGGAGCGCCAAGTAGGCAGATCAGGAAGCCCCAGCTTCCTCCAGGACACCCTGTCTGTACCCACTCTTTCTTCCCCAACAGTACCACTTAGGTGGAGCCTCACCAGGCCCCTCAGTGGCTCCTGGGCTGCAGGCCATCCTCCTGCCCTGGAGAGTCTGGAACTAAGGAGGGCCCCATGCCCTTCATCTAGGAAACCTGCTGCACTGCCCTCTCCTTCCCTCTGCTCCCACCTCTCTGTGACTCCAGCCCTGGCACTAGCATTCGTCCACCTGGTCTTGGCCTTTCCCTTGCGTGGGGCCAGGCAGGCAGCAGTGACAGCCAGATCACGGGACTGTGGCAGCTGGAGGTAGGAGCTGACAGCCCCAGGAGACGCTGACACACAGGGGAAAGGCAGCCTGGGCTGGGGCTGCCAGGGCATCCCTGGGACCAGGTCTGGGCAGGGCAAGGGAGCACGAGTGCCAAGTATGGCAGGTGAGGGGGGTGTGGTGCAGGTAGGGGAGAATGGTCTTCCCCTCATGGAATTGCATGGAGGGGGTCAAGTCAGGCGTATGTTTCCTGGTGTGGTGCCTGGAGACTGGGGGCCTAAGGTGAAGCACGCCTGTGCCAGAGCTGAGTAAAAGCTGGAGCCAGGATATCCAAGGAGGAAGGCCCAGGGAAGCATGGAGTCTGTGGGGAGGGCCTCCTGTTCAGGAGCAGGAGAGCAGCTCAGATAAGACCTTGGGGCAAGGGAAGAGCAGACCAGCCTGGCCCAGGGAAGGCTGCCTCAGCTCCCATGCAGGCTGAAAGGAGCAACAGCTGGGCTCCACGCCGCCGCCCCCGCCGCGCGCTCCTGCCTATGCAACAAGTGTCACGTCTGCATCTTGGCACATCATCCCGAGTGGCCCGCGCCCCACGACTGGCGCGCGGCCCCTAACCTCCAGGGGCCGGACAAGGTTCAACTCGGGAGGCCAGACCCCAGGCTCAGGTCAGGCTCCCTCCACTGATCCGTGGGGAGCGGAACATGCTCCCCCCAGGCACATACCCTCCACCACGTGGGGTGCAGGGCGCGGGACCCTGGGCGCACGCCCGCGGCCCCGAGCTCCTCGAACTTCAAGGGGCCGCCCGGAGGGGCAAGGCGCCAGGCGGGTGATGCCCGCGACCGAGCCGAGCACCCTCTCGGAGACAGTGGTCGCCCCGGTCGGCCCGGTCCCCGGCCCGGGGCACCCTGTCAGTGAGTCCGCGGCCCGGCGCAGCCGGCGCGTGGCTGCTCCTGCTCTGCTAGCGCCCGGGTCCTGGAAGGCTGAGAGCGTGCGAGTCGGGGGCGGAGGGAAGGGAGCGCGTGGGCGGCGGTCCAGGAGGGCGACGAGGGGCGCGCGGGCGAGCGGCGGGGCACGCACTCACCTCCACACGCCACAGTCAGGGAGAGCCAGAGCAGCAGGAGCGCCTGCACGCAGCGCCGCAGATTCATGCTGCTCCTCGGCCGCGCCGCCGCAGCCCGGGCCAGGGGGCGGGGAGGCCGGGCGCCCCGAGGCTGGGAAAGGCGCGAGCCGCGGACCGTGCGTGCGTGCCGGCGCGGAGCTCGCGTGGCTCCCCGGCTGAGCCGCGGGCTGGCCGCCTGCCGCGCCCGCTCGCCGCTGCCTCTGCTGCAGCCTCCCTCTCCTGCGGCGGGGCAGCGCGGCCAAGCGGGCCTCCGCGAGCGGCTCCGGGGACCGCGGCAAGCTCTTTCCAGGAGGCTGGTTGCTCGGCCGAGGCTCCAGCTGCCCGTGGCCCAGACTGCCAGCGAGAATGCTCCCCGCTCACTCCAGGGGCTGCATTTTGTAGCTTGTGGCTTGGCCGCGAGCCCACTTGGTCATGTGGTCATCGGGAGGCCTGGAGGGGGGGGCAGGAAGAGCGAGAGGGAGCGAGCCTCCCGCACCGCCCCCCTCCCAGCACGCCTTCTGCAGCCCCAGGCTGGGCGCGAGAGGGAACCTCGAGGTGGCCCCACAACAAAGGCGGCAAGGCCTCTCTGACAACCCACAACCGCTCCCAGGACAATGCCCGCCTGGCCGGGGTCCAGAGGGTTTCGGAGACCTGAAGGATTTCAAACACAGGAAGCATTTGGGGCGGTGGAAGGGCACACTTAACCCTTTCTCACCTCGCTTCTTTAAGGGCTGTCAAGGAACCTGGGCGCTCCAGGGAGGACCTGGCCCAGGCTGCCCCCACTCATCCTCTCCACCTCTGACCGGCTCCTTCCCGCTGCCACTCCCCAGCCAAGACACCCCCTCTTCCCACTGGCCCTCCTTTTTCCTCTGTATCTTCTCCATCCCCATCTTTGGCTGGGTTTGTATTGGGGGTGACTGTTTAGGCTTGTGCCCAAGACTGCTTAATTGCCTGGGGCCCTCAGGAGGCACCCTCTACCTGGAATGCCCACCCCACCCCATCCTGCCTCCCAGCTCTTCCTTCTTGCAATAGCACCTCAAATCTCATCTCATCCAGAAGACTTGCCTGGGTGACGGAAATCCAGGAAGGGTTGCCTCCCTCCTCTCCCTGCCCCATCCGGGGCTCCTCCTGGCTGTTGGGACAAGCAGCAACTTCTAGGGTGTCTCCTTTCATGTTCCCCATCATCATGAGGTGTACAGTTTACCCAACTCTGAACAATCTAGACTGGATTCATTTTGCCCCTATTTGGGATTCCCTCTTTGTAAATGGGTCCTGAAGTTGTTGCCTTCCTAAGCTAGACTGTCAGCTCTTACAGGCTGGGAGCTCTTAAGGGAAGGGACTGCCTGTATCAACTGGCTGGGAAGCCCCTAAGACAGGACCTTGTCTTCTCATTCTTTTTTTTTTTTTAAGATTTTATTTATTAGTTAGAGAGAGAGCGAGTACAGGCAGACAGAGAGGCAGGCAGAGGCAGAGGGAGAAGCAGGCTCCCTGCCGAGCAAGGAGCCCGATGTGGGACTCGATCCCAGGACGCTGGGATCATGACCTGAGCCGAAGGCAGCCGCTTAACCAACTGACCCACCCAGGCGTCCCTTGTCTTCTCATTCTTCTGCATCTTTCCAAAGTCCCTAGTATCGGACTGCACATAGGTGGCACTCAACACATGTTAAAAGACATCAAAAGGTGTTTCCGCATTTCAGCTAGCCAGGCAGATTCTGGAAGTGGAGGTCCAGCTTTACACACAAAAGTACATTGGACAGTGTGTATGTGTACCACAGACGATGTGAGAGGCCCTGGTATATTTAAAATATTTTTGAAATGTTGAAAAAATCCAATATATACACAATTTATTTATTGTCAGTCTCCCTGCCCGCCCCCCCCCCCTGCCTAAACTGTCAGCTCCTCAAGAGAGGGAGCTCTGCTTTGTTCACAGCTGCAGCCCCAGAACCAGAACACCAACTGGGACAGGGCTGGTGCTCAGTACATAATTATGAATATATAAATGTTAAAAATAAGGATGTTTTCAAAACATCCTTATCGCCTCAATCAAGGCAGTGGGAAGGGAATAAAATAGAGTTCCTGTTAATTGTTGATGGCCCCATAAGCCACAGCCCAGTAGGAAAAAGGCAGACAACAGAGCACCTCTCATCATCCATAAGGCCTTGGCTGTGAGCAGTGGGCATTTGTAATATGACATCATTGCCCCTGGTGCTGTCCTGCTGGAAAGAGTCTTCCAACCAGGAGGAAAATCACCTGGCCTCTGGTCTCCACTCTTATGAGGTGTAGGACCTTGCCAGTGTCACCTACTTACTGGATTTCATGAGGATGATCATCTCCATCCTCCCCTCTTCAGGGTTTTTAGGGAATTAAATGAGATAACATACCTGAAGGCACGTGCAAATGGGGAATAAACACTGGTAGGGTCATTTTTAGGAACCGTGACCCTCCATCCCCTGATTGATCAAGCCCATGCAACCCCAAACTTGACTTGCCCCCAACACTAGGTTAATAGAAGCATTTATATTTAATCTCACCTTTACTAGGGTGTATATGGGTTATTTGCCAAGTGGTTAGAGCTGCACTTTCCAATATGGCAGATATGAATAACATTTAAAATAAATTGAAAAAGTCATTTCCTCCGTGGCACTGGCCTCATTTCAGTTGCTTAGTAGCAACGTTTGGCCAGTGGCTACTGAACTGGACGGCACAGAACAGAAGCTTCCAGTCATTGCCAAAAGTGCTATCAGACAGTGCTGGGTTAAGCACCTTAGTCATTCTTCCTTTTTCTATAATCCTTTCCTCCACTTTACCTAATCTTCAAAATGCACAAGGGAAAAAAATAGGAAAGCAAACCATATTTAAGCAATAGGAAAGCAAACCGTATTTAAGGCAAGCAGCACTCAGTAAATAGAAGGCATGCATTTAAAAGCAAGATTTAAAGAGCTGAACACATGGGAGAATCATGTTTTAATCTAACCCTTCTCTCCACTTAACCAAATTGCATTCATTTTTCCAGTCCTGGATCCAAGATCTCATCTTCCTCCTTCCTCAGGCCGCTCTTGCCTGCAGAGGCTTTGCCCTCTTTGTAACAGCTACGGCTGTACCTTTCATTGGCAGTCACTCCTGCGATGAGTTGGGAACGCTTTTCTATTTGCATGCCGTGCTTTATGGGGCTGTGAAGCGAGTCCACCACCAGCATACCTTCTGGAATTGAGGCACATAAGACAAGGAATACAACTCTGACTCCTCACTCTGAAAACCCCACGGGATCCCATATTTCTTAATGTCATATTCAAGGGACTAGTTTTCATATCTGTCTCCACTCACCAGACTTCAAGGTCACGGGGATGATTGTACCTAAGACAGTGCCTAGCACATACTTGGCACTTGGAAACTGCTTGCCGAAGAAATAACTGTTGGCATAACTGTGCTGCCTTTGTTCACTTGTTCAAGAAAATGAGACTATTGAGTTAATACCAGCAAATAAATGTTTTAAGGTGTTTCTTCAGGGGTGAGGAGGAGGTACACGAAACCACCCTCACTCTCCTGCCCTGAGGCAGCAAGCAACTGTGAAGTGCATTGTTGCACGTGAGGATTGGGTCGGGGCAAGACTCAGTTTCCGATAAAAGTCAGGGGCAATCCTGGGAGCAGGAGTAGTACTCAGTGTGTTACTGAGATAACTGACCTGTGTGAAGCCATTCTGTGACTTGTCACCCTCATCATACAAGCTATTCAGCATTGCTTAGTGTCCTGTCACCATCACCACCACTGGTTGCTGCTGTTCTGTGGACTTACCCAGCTCTCTGTCCTTTGGATTTGAGCGAGCACTGTGCTCTCTTAGAAAGAAGTCAGCTTTTGGAATTTCAAATAACTGAATTCAAATTCCACCTCCCCAATCTCATGTATTAACTGTGTAACCTTGGGAAAGATACTTAACCTCTCTAAAACTTCGTTTCTTCAGCTGTTAAATGAGGGTAGTAATAGTACCTACCTTATTATGCTTGTGAGATTAAATGAGATAGTGCAATTAAAGAACTTAGCAGCATGGTCCCCAGTAATTGCTCATTCAGTGTTACTTTTCTCTTCTTCCTGACATACCCCTCCTATTTAGGGCTCTGGCCTCTGGCCTCTTGAAACTGATCAAGCAGGAAAGGCTCTGTCTTTGCTTGGCTCCATCCACACCTGTCTTTTTAGTAGCCATCACAGCTGCTCACTGTCTTATTCCTCAAAGGCACCCATCTCTGCCAGTGCTAGTCTGATGAATGCCCTTGACTCAGAGAGTTAATGTGTGATAGTGGTTTGAGGTTTTGCCTCCTAGGTATGGTATACATTTAATGGGGGCCTTTGGGAGATAATGTCCTACCCTAGGGTAATATCAAGTTTCACCCATTTTTTAAAAGATTTTATTTATTTATTTGAAAGAGAAAAAAGCACAACTGTGATGGAGGGTTGCGGAACAGAGGGAGGGGGAGAAGCAGACTCCCTGCTGAGCAGGGATTCTGATGTGATGCGGGGGTGGGGGGGGGCTCAATGCAGGGCTTGATCCCAGGACCCTGAGATCATGACCTGAGCCAAAGGCAGATGCTTAACTGACTGAGCCACCCAGGCACCCCAAGTTTCACCCTTTTGAACAAGGGGACACTTTAGTGACTTTCGTTTAGCTGCTCTAAATAGAACTCATCCTGCTTCAAAGTCAACACAAAAAGGGATTACCTTTGGCAACTTACAACCCTACTTTTAACCTGTATCCAGCCAGTGAAACCAGAGTGCAATCCCATTGCAGCCCATTCCTCTTCGCCTGTCCCCAAAGATGATGATGATAATGCTAATATAGCTAAAATTTATTGACCATGTGCCATGTGTCAAGCACTGTTCTGAATGCTTCACATGTGTTAATTCATTTAAATGAATGAATCACACCTATGAAGTAGCCCTATTCCTTATCATCCCCATTTTACAGATGAGGCAACTGAGGATTACAGAGGTTAAGCAATTTTTCCAGACCTGCCAAACCTCAAAGCCCTCACTGAAGGCTCTTCCCTCACTGAGCTTTAAGAAGCAAATTCTCACATCTCGAGCCCTACATAACAATTAATTTGTACTTTAAAAAGATATTACACGTAAAAAAGTATTGACCTTGAGAAACAGTGCTGGTATATTTAATACTGCTTCTAATTTATCATAGGACAAAGATATTAATCACAGCTGGATTGAAGGAGTATTTGGGAGATGTGGTACTGGTGTTTACATAAGTACCACCACATTATAAATCTACTGGAGATCCAAAGGGATCTGCCTTTGTGGAATTTGAAACAAAAGAACAAGCAGCAAAAGCTACTAAGGTAGTTCCAGAACCTCTGAAAAGAAAGTTTTTCTTGACCTTCCTGAATTGTACTCATCAAGGGTCCTGTTCTCATCTTGGAGGCTCACTTTACTTGCACTTATAACACTGAACTCATACAGTCTTGAATCAAGTAAGCAGTGAAGCATAAGGCTTAAGCATATGGGCTCTGGAATAAGGCAGCTCTGTTACTTATAGACTTGGGGCAAATTATTTGCTCTTTCTGAGTCTTAGCCTGAAAAAAGGGCCATTACCTAGCTCCCTGAGTTACTGGAAGGATTAAATGAATCTATACCTATAAAGTACTTGGTATATAGTGCTTGGGTCTCCTAGTAAGACAAACATTATATAAATGTTATATGTTCTCATAGATATTTGTATCTATGTCTTAAAAATACTATAAGCTAGTTACACTATGTCTCACCCAAAACAAACACTCAATAAATGTTCATTGAATGCAGGGACCGTATAGTCATATTAATAATCACTCTGGGTTTCTTTTTTTAAAAATTGTGTTATGTTAGTCACCATACAGTATATCATTAGTTTTTGATGTAGTGTTCCATGATTCACTGTTTGTATATCACCCAGTGCTCCATGCAATACATGCCCTCCTCAATACCCATCACCAAGCTCACCCATCCCTTCCCTTCTAAAATTCTCCTTTTGTTTCTCGGGGTCTATAGTCTCTCATGGTTCATCTCCCACTCCAGTTTCTTCCCCTTCATTTTTCCTTTCTCCTAATGTCCTCCATGCTATTCCTTATGGTACACAAATAAGTGAAACCATACAGTAACTGACTTTCTCTGACTTATTTCACTCAGCATAATCTCCTCCAGTCCCATCCAAGTTGATGCAAAAGTTGGGTATTTATCCTTTCTGATGGCTGAGTAATATTGCGTTGTGTATATGGACCACATCTTTATCTATCCATCTGTTGATATATATCATGTCCTGATTTAGATACTTTTATTTGGGCAAAAGCATCACGGCTTGTCCAGTGAGTTCTTAGATGGATCAATACCAACAGTTAGCAGCAATAACAAAAAGATGTGAATGTCCCCCACCCCCAGTTGTGTAGTGGTTGTTAATATTGGAGTACTGTAAAAACTACAGTGGGGGAAAAAAGTACAGTGAGAGAGGACATCTGGAGAATGATGAGTCTGGCCAGTAATCAATCAGAGAAATCTCATAACAGAAAAAGCCCCAACCCCCTCATTATGCAGATGGAAAAACTAAGGCCCAGAGGGGAATAGTGACTTGCCCAAGGTTACCAGAAAGCTGATGGCCAAGTCAGGATGAGGATCTAGATCCAAGTAACTCCCGTTTCCTGCTTTTCCCGGCATGCCTTCCCAGCAGAGAGCTCCCACTCCCTGGTTGAGCAGAGCCCTGGCTGGCTGTGAAGGCTCTCAGAATTCTGTGGTTAGGCACACAACCTTCATTCCACAACTCTGCCCTTCCGGAGCACTCATCATGCTGTGTCTTTTCAATATCACTCATCCAGTTTGGTCCCTAAAATATAAGCTAAATTAATGAGCAAAGAAATTCAGTAGCAGCAACATTATTTAAGTATTTAAGAAGAGCCTCTAAAGCTACTTAACGAGAACCTGAAAAACAGCAGAAAAGGCTAGCTGCTACTTGATGCCCCACTAACCAGCTCCATGACAAATGATCTTTGCTTGGTTAAGCACCAGCAGAGAACATGAATGTTCATTGTCTCGTTATTAAGTATCTGTCTTTGGAATTCTATTGGCCAGAGTTGAGCTTTCTAACTCTTCTCTATCCACTAGAGCCACAAGCACAGTTCTTGCCATAGAGTAGATGCTTAAGACATCTTCAGTGATTAACTTACCTGTTGTAGGGGTGGGACAGTTTTAATCAGAAAGCATGGTGTTAATTATGCAGAACCTAGCCTGGAATCTAGTCTATGAATCAAAAGACCTTCATGACCATTTGGAGGACAAAAAAAAAAAAAAACCTGGTTGTTGGGATTTGTTGGCCTTGGCTATGATTTCTTCTGCATCTAGCTGTGTGATTCTCCTCTTACCTTGGTGTTCGAATCCTCCTAATCCTGATCATCACTGGATCCTAACTCTGCCCATAGGCGGAGAGCTTGTCTCTCACACTTGCCCTTTCTCCAAGTGCACAGAGTCAAATACCAACCATTATAAGTTATCACTTTTGGAAAAATGAGAAAAGTAGCCATGCTGCAAAATAACTGCCCTACCCATGTTTATACCCCCAGTATTCATCACTGCACCTGAGCCCTACTGCGTGCTAAACCCTTCCACAGGGTACCTTGAAGCCACTCCCAGAGGGGCTCCAAATGTCCCAGGGACGTTTACTCCACTTACAGGTGTCTTCCAACTTCTTTGCAAACTAAATACATTCTCCAGTTCTCTTAAGAGACAACAGAAGGTCCCTCTACAGATGTAGCTCATTCGACACAATAATCATGTTCCTGAAAAACATTGCAGCAATAGAATTCAGATAAGCAGCCATGTCTTTCAAATGTCTTCAAAGGGATCATTGTTTACTAGTGAAATAGGTCCTAATAGAGATCCTCCAAGAAGGTGAAGAGCTATGGCTCTGCTCCTGCTGCCGTTCCAGCCCCATAGAGTTGCCCCATTTTTCTTGTCTCCTGCCCAATTCCCTCTGATCCTTTGGACTGTCTCAGAGCCACTCAGGTCCCTGTTCCTCCTGTTGGTTGTTCAGAGCAATTTCATTTCCTCTGCACATCCTCTATGACATCTCCCAGGGGCCTCCATCCTGCCTCCCCTCCGGGGTCTATAAATACTCTAGTCTTCCAGGGGAAGCATCCAAATTCCTTCCTCAGGCAGTAAGGCGCTTGTGAGTGGCCCTAGGATAGCCACTCCTGAACGAGCAGGTTTATCTCCAAGGCCCAGTAGGCCATCAAACCTTTCTTCCTCTTACTTTGCCAGCTATCTTATTAAATCTTAAATCTTATCTTAAATCAGGTGGGATGGTATCTGATCTCAAATCTTGTACCTTTGTGTACTGAGCCAGAATAGAGACTGCAGGGGACTAGGTTGAGTCTATACTGGTTTGGTTATGGGTTTAGAGCTCTGAAATAATGAGGTTAAAGTCAGAGGGATAATCTGGGTCAGTTTTGCTCCATCCCAAATCCAAGTTTGCACCCCTAAAATGATCAGAGATTGGTACCAATCATCACACATGTCCTAACCCTAGTCACAGATTGAGATTTTCTTGGTTTCTTTCTTCTTTGTCTTTCATACATTTCCTGAACACATAAAGAGAAGATACAGTAGTGTACCAACCTTTAACACATTGGTGGGGGGGAGAAAAAGAAAAGTAACCATTTTACAGAAAAATCCCATGTATTAGTTTCCCAACACCACTGTAACAAATTTCCAAAAACCTGGATGCCTTGAAACAACAGAAATTTACTCTCTCTCAGTCCTGGAGGCCAGAAGTCTGAAATCAAGAAGTCTGTGGGGGATAATGTTTCCTTGCCTCTTTCAGCTTCTGATGGCTCCAAGCATCCCTTGTTGGGGCTGCAGCACCATCCCATAACCTTCTCCTCCTCTGGCTGTGTGATCTCCCTATGCCTCACTCTTATAAGGACACTTACCATTAAATTTAGAACCCACCTGGATAATTCAGGGTGCTCTCCTTTTGAGATCCTTAACTTAGTTACATCTACAAAGACCTTTATCCAAATAAGAGGCCATTCACAGGTTCTAAGGTTTATTATGTGGACCTACTTTTGGGGGGACCACCACTCAACCCACTATGTCCCACTACCTCCATTCACATCCCTGGCATGTTGGGAATCAAAAGAGCATGAAATTTCTGTCAAATTTACCTCTAAATCTCTCTCGAGTACTCTCTCGAGTACTCTCTCGAGTACTCACGTAGGTTGCTGCTGCTTCATCCTCATTCAGTCTTCGTCATTTCTCACACATCATTGTCCACAGCAACTGGGATAGTCATGCTGGTCTCACGCTGCTTGAAAACCTTCTGTAGACCCCCATGGCTCTGAGGACCAAGGCCCAATTCTCTGCCATGGTCTGCAAGGCCCTGCACAATCTAGCCCCTGCCCACCTTGCCAGACTCCCCTCTAACCTCTCACCCTCTTTCTGTCTGCAGTGCCATATCCCTTCCTGTCACAATGCCTTCCCAGTACTCTCCTCTCCTCTTAGAAAATGCTCTACCCCACCCTATCATCTCCTGGCTAATACCCATGATCCATCAGCTCAACTCCAAGGTCAAATAACTCTTTCTCAAGAGATGCTTTCTCTGGCCTCCAGACTGGTTGAGAGTCCCCCATAATAGCATCGCTCATAGTTTGCAATTAGCTTTGTGTTGCATTAATGTCTCTCTGCCCTCTCCCCAACTTAACTAAACTGAGCCCCACAAGGGCAAGGACTGTGGCTGTCTGGTCCCATCACTATGTCTTCAGCGTTTAAACAGTTGTCTGACGCCTAGTAGGTGTTCAGTCATGATGTGAATGAATATATGAATGGGTGAGTGAATGGATTAGTCTGGACATCTGTGTTCTGATCCCTCAAGTTACTCTCCTAAAAAATGAGAGAAACCATGCCTATGTCATGGGGTTGAATAAGAATCAAAACGAAATAACAGAAGGGGCTTGATAAACCTTGAGATGCCTTACTAATTTAAGGAATTGTTATGCTATTGGGGGGTGGGGAGGTGCACTGCACAGGGTGTAGGCACAGTGGGAGAAATGAGGGTGGAGATGAGGTATGATACTTGATGTCTACATTCCTCTGAATGGGAGGGGTTTCTGTGGCTTTGCTGTATAGGATGAAATTACAAGAACACTCAATTTACCTGCTCCAGACTTGAGGCTCATAACATATCACCCTCTGGGATCAAAAGAAAATGCCACCCTCCTTCGGTGTAAATGTTGCCTGGAGTCACCCTGGGTCTTTGGAGTTTTGATTGTCTTCCTTTCCAGCATCTCCTCCAGGTGCAATCTGAGGATAGGGCAACAGAGCCTCCTGGGCTGAGTCCATCTTCACCGGTGCTTCCCACGAGGTGATCTATCAGCCGTAGCACTGGCTTAGGGAGCTGCCAGCTGACAAATGACTTTGAAGTGTGCCCCTTGGCTTTTCATTCTTTTCCTTCCTTGCCTTCTTGGCTTTCACTGCTACCCAGAGGGAGGGGGGACGGGGGAGGGTATCACCCCCTTCCTTCTGTTTCTCTTGCACGTCCATCTAAAAGGCATCTCTGGAGGCTTGACATTCCAGGTCTTTAGTTTCTTACATTGGATTTCCCCAGCCCCCATCAAGTCATAATCTCCTTTCCTGCAGGGAAGGGACACTTCCACCTCTTCCTCCATATCCTCATAGCTCCTTGCATTTGGGTCAAGAGACCTAAAAAGGCCATTTCTCATTTCCATCTTGTCTTCCATTGTTTTCTCCCGTGGGATGTCTACGCATTCAAGGACCTAAGGTACCTCACTGGTCTGGAATGTCCATGGCGAGCCAATCCTCTGAATCATAAACTTAAAGAAATTGGAAAGAGTGGAGCTCATTAGGCTGTCATTTCCCCAGTTTCCTCTTCTGACCTGGATGTCTTCCCACTGGCTTGTCGGTGTGCTTCCCTGCTCTGTTGTTCCACTGGACTCTGAGGATCTGTCTACAGTGTCCCAGAAAGGTAAAAAACAAAGGCATGTCTCTGAATAATCCAAGCAAAATCCCCAGTTTGGTCTCAATGATTTGGGTATTCTAGTACGAAGCCCTATTTTGATACAGAGCTTCAAGAATATTCCATCTAATAGGTGCCACAGAACTGGAACTGGAAAGGACCTTGCAGCTTATCTGTTCAAAGACCTGCTCCTTTTTTGTTTATAGCTTTATTGAGGCATAATTGGCATATAGTAATCTGCACGCTTTGCATGCCATGTACAAAGAGTGTATAATTTGCTAAGTTTTGACATATACATACCTCTGTGAAACCATCGCCACCACTGAGTTTCCATCATTCCCTATAATTTCCTTTTGACTTTGTAATCCATCTCTCATCTGCTCCCCAGTCCCCCATCCCCAGGCAACCACTGATGGACTTTCTGTTACTATATAACTTGCATTTTCTAGAATTTTATATAAATGGAATAACACAATGGGCATTTTTCTTTTTTGCTGGCTTCTTTCACTTGGCAAAATTATTTTGAGATTCATTCACATTGTTGTATGCATTAACAGTGTTGTATGCATCAGTAGGTTGTTTCTAATTTTTGGCCATTGCAAAATAAAATGCTGCTATGAACAATCATGTACAAATTTTTGTGTACATATATGTCTTCAGTTTTCTTGGGGATATGCCTACAAATATTTACCTGAGTCCTATGGTCTTTCTGTTTAACCACCTTTTTAAAAAGATTTATTTATTTATTTGAGAGAGGCGGTGAGGGGGAAGGACAGAGGGAGAGGGAGAGAGAATCCTAAGCAGATTCTGCATTGACTACGGAGCCCAGTGTGGGGCTCCATGCAGGGCTCAAGCTCATGACCCTGAGATCATGACCATGAGATTACCACCGGAGCAGAAACCAAGAGTCCTTAAATGACCACAACACCCAGGCACGCCTATGTTTAACCTTTTGAGGAACACCAAACAATTGTCCAAATCAGATGTACCATTTTTTTTTAAAGATTTTATTTATTTATTTGACAGACAGAGATCACAAGTAGGCAGAGAGGCAGGCAGAGAGAGAGGAGGAAGCAGGCTCTCCGCTGAGCAGAGAGCCCGATATGGGGCTCGATCCCAGGACCCTGAGATCATGACCCGAGCCGAAGGCAAAGGCTTTAACCACTGAGCCACCCAGGCGCCCCCAGATGTACCATTTTATAATCCCACCAGTAACATATGAGGTTCCTATTTTTCCACATTTTACCAAAACTTATTGTCTGTCTTTTTAATTTTAGACATCCTAGAGATGTGAAGTGATATTATGGTTTTGATTTGTATTTTCCTAGTGACTACTGATATCAAGCATCTTTTTTTTTAAAGATTTTATTTATTTATTTGACAGACAGAAATCACAAGTAGGCGGAGAGGCAGGCAGAGAGAGGGGGGGAAGCAGGCTCCCCGCCGAGCAGAGAACCCAATGCGGGGCTTGATCCCAGGACCCCGAGACCGTGACCTGAGCCAAAGGCAGAGGCTTAACCCACTGAGCCACCCAGGCGCCCCTGATATCAAGCATCTTTTAATGTGTTTATTGGCCTTTTCTACATCTTCTTTGCAGAAATAGCCATTCAAAGCCTTTGCCCATTTAAAAAAATTGAGATATAATTCATATAGCATAAAATTCACCATTTTAGGGGTACCTGGCTAGCTCAGTCAGTAGAGCATGCGGCCCTTGATCTTGGGGTCATGAGTTCAAGCCCCATATTGGACATAGAGATTGTATATTTAAAAATTCACCATTTTAATGTGTACAACTCAGTGGCTATTAGTATATTCACTAAATTGTGCAACCATCACCGCTATCTAATGCTTGAACACTTCCATCACCCCCAAAAGAAACTCCATACCTATAAGCAGTCAGTTCCATTTCACCCCTTCTTCCAGCCCCTGGAAACCACCAATCTACTTTATATCTCTATGGATTTGCCTTTTCCATGCATTTTATATAAATAGAATCCTATAATATGAATGGCTTCTTTTACTTGGCATAATGTTTCAAAGCTCATCCATGTAGCAGCATATTCCAGCATGTTCCAATATTTTGCTCATTTTTACAGCTGAATAATATTCCATTGTGTAGATATACTACATTTGTTTATCCATGCATCAGTTGATGGACATTTGAGTTGCTACCATATTTGGACTGTTATAAATAATGCTGCTATGAGCTTTATGTACAAATTTTGTGTGTGTGTGAAAGTGTTTTCAGTTCTCCTGGGATGTATATCCTGAGGAATAGAACTGTTCAGTCATATGGTAAGTCTATGATTAACCTTGGGAGAAACCATTGGAGTGTTTTTTACAGCAGCTGTAACATTTTACATTCCCACCAGGAATATAGGAGGGTTCTATTCTCTCCACATCCTCCCCAAATGCTTCTTTTCCATTTTTTTATTATGCTCCATTGTAATAGGTGTGAAGTGTTACCTCATTGTGGTTTTGATTTGCATTTCCCTAATGACTAATCATGTTTCATGTGCTGTCTGGTCATTTGTATATTTTCTTTGGAGAAATGTCTATTCAAGTCCTTTGCCCATTTTTTACTTGAGATATTTTTCTTTTTATTGTTAAGTTGTAAGAATTCTTTATATATTGTGGGATAGTAGAATCTTATCAGACATAAGATTTGCAAATATTTTCTTCCATTCTGTGCATTGTCTTTTCACTGCCTTGATAGTGTCCTTTGACTCACAAAAGTTTTTAATGTTGATGAAGTCCAAATTTATCTATTTTTTGGGGTTGCTTTTATTTTTGGTGTCATATCTAAGAAACAACTGTCTAATCCAAGGGCACACAGATTTACACCTGTTTCCTTCTAAGAATTTTATAGTATTACTTCTTACATTTAGGTCTATGATCTATTTTGAGTTAATTTTATATATGCCATAAGAAAGAAGACCAACATCATTCTTTTGCATGTGGCTATGTGTTTGTCCCAATACCATTTGTTGAAAATACTATTCCCTTTTCCATTGAATTATAAAGAGTATTGTTTTAAAATTTCAGTTTCCAATTGTTTGTTCCTAGTACATAGAAATAAAATTGATTTGCACATATTGATCTTGTATTCCGAAACCTTCTTCTTCTTTTTTTTTATTTTATTTTTTTAAAATATTTTATTTATTTATTTGACAGAGAGAGAGAGATTACAAGCAGGCAGAGAGAGAGGAGGAAGCAGACTCCCCGCCGAGCAGAGAGTCCGATGTGGGGCTCGATCCCAGGGCCCTGAGATCATGACCTGAGCCGAAGGCAGAGGCTTTAACCCACCAAGCCACCCAGGCACCCCCTTTTTTAAAATTTTATTTATTTACTTGACAGACAGAGATCACAAGCAGGCAGAGGGGCAGGCAGAGAGAGAGGAGGAAGCAGGCTGTCCACAGAGCAGAGAGCCCGATGCGGGGCACGATCCCACAACCCTGGGATCATGACCTGAGCCGAAGGCAGCGGCTTTAACCCACTGAGCCACCCAGGCGCCCCCCGAAACCTTCTTAAAGTCACTTATTTGTTGTAGTAGATTTCTTGTAGGTCCCATTAGATTTTCCACATAGATGATCATGTTATCTGAAAATAAAGTTGGTTTTACTTCTTCCTTTCCTATCTAGATGCATTTTGTTTCATTTTCTTGACTTTTTGCATTGGTTAGAACTTCTAGCAAAATGTTGAATAAGGGCAGACATCCTTGTCTTACTCCTAATCTTAGGAGGAAGGAATTCCATAATTGACTGTTAAATGTTATGTTACCTGTAGGCTTTTCATAATACCCTTCATCAAGGTGAGGAAGTTTTCTTCTATTTCTAGCTTGATGAGAGTTTTCCTTAGGAATGGTTGCTGGATTTTATCAAATCCTTTTTCTGAATCTATTGAAAGAAACATATGGTGTTTTTCTTTTTTAAAAATTTATTATTATGGTGAATTATTTTGCTTGATTTTCTAAGGGTAAATCAACCCTGTCTTCCTGGGATAAACCCCACTTGATCATGAATGTATTATCCTTTTAATATATTGTTAGATTTGATTTATCTATGAGAGACATTAATCAGTAGTTTTCTTGTTATGAGTTTTTCTGGTTTTGTTATCTGGGTAATGCTGATAAGAAACATAGAATTAATGGAGAAGTATTCCATCCTTCTCAAGTTTCTGGAAGATTTTTTGTAGAATCAGTATTACTTCCTTAAGTGTTTCATAGAATTCACCATTGAAGTCATCCAGCCTTGAAGTTACCTTTGTAGTAAGGTAGTTAACTATAAATCCAATTTCCTTAATGGAGGGCTATTCACAGTACCTATTTCTTCTTGAGTGAGTTTTTGTATTTTATGTCTTTCAAGAAGTCTGTCCATTTCATCTAAGTTGTCAAGTTTAGTGTCAGAAAGTTGTTCATAATATTCCCTTAGTATCCTTTTAATATCTGTAAAATCTGTAGTTCTATCACCTCTGTCATTCCTCATATAGTAATTTGTGTCTTCTTTCTTTTCCTGATGTTCCCTGGCTAGAGATTTATCAATTTTATTGATTTTCTCAAAGAACCAGCTTTTGGCTTCATTTATTTTCTCTATTGTTTATTTCTTGTCTAGTTCCTTGATTTCTGCTCTGATCTTTATTATTTCTTTTCTTCTACTAACTTTGGGCCTAATTTGTTCATCTTTCTGTCTAGCCTCCTATGGTGGAAGCTGAAAATCAATGATTTAAGACCTTTCCTCTTTTCTAATACAGGCACTTAGTGGTGTCCTACAAATTCTATATTGTCTTTTAATTTTCTTCCACTTCAAAATACTTTCTAAATTTCCTTTTGATTTTTCATTTTCTCCATGGATTTTTTTAGAAGCTTATTATTTAGTTCCCAGATATTTGGGAAATTTCCAGAGATCTTTTCTCTTACTGATTTCCAAATTACATTCATTGTAGTCAGAGAATATACTTTGTGTGACTTGGACTCTTTTAAAATTTTTGAGACTTGTTTTATGTCCCAGAATATAGCCTGTCAGTCTTAGTAATATGCTGTACACTCTTCAAAAGAATGTATATTCTGCTCTCATTGAGTGGAGTGTCCTATAAATGTCAATTAGGTCAACTTGGTTGATAGCGTTCATATCTTATGTATCCTCGCCGATTTTCTGCCTACTTATTCTATCAATTATTGAGACATGAGTGTTGAAATCTCCAATTACAATTGTTGATGTTTCTCTTTCTGCTTGAGGTTCTGTTAGTTTTTGCTTCATTTATTTTGAAGCTCTGTTATTAGGGGCATACACATTTAGGATTGTTATATCTTCTTGTTGAATCGAACCCCTTTCCCCTATGAAAGGACCTTCTTTATTTCTGGTAATGATTTTGCTTTAAAATATACTTCATCTCATATTAATATAGCTGTTCTATATTTCTTTTGATTAGTGTTAACATGGCATTTTCTCCATACTTTTACTATATTAAAGTATTTTAAAATATTTTATTTATTTATTTGAAAGAAAGAAGAGAGAGAGAGAGCATGATGGGGGCAGGCAGAGGGAGAAAGAGAGTCTTAAGCAGACTCCCTGATGATCATGGAGCCAGACCCAGGGCTCGATCTCACACCCCTGAGATCATGACTTGAGTTTAAACCAAGAGTCAGATGCTTAACCAACTGTGCCACCCTGGCGCCCCTACTTCTTTTTTAACATATTTTTAATGTTATAGCTAAAATACTTTACTTCTAGGTAGCATATACTTGGTTCTTGCTTTCATATCCAATCTGACACAGTTAGGTTTAAATCTATCATTTTGTTATTTGTTTCTATTTACCACATCTGTTCTTTGTTTTCTTTTTTCCTCTTTTCTGTCTTCTTTGTGACTAACTGAAATTTTTCATTCCATTTTGTCCCACTTTTTGGTTTATCATTGTAACTCTTTGTTTTGTTATTCTAGTGGTTACTTACAGGTTTACAGTAAACATCTTTAACCTAATCAATCTTCAAGTGATATACCAGATCACATAGACTATAAAGACTTCACAATAGTGTATGCCCCTTTTTCCCTTCCCAACCTTTGTGATATTGTCATCGTATGTTTTACATTAACGTATTTATAGATTGTACACATTTTTTCACTTAAACAGCCATTATTAAAGACATTTAAATAATTTTTTAAAAATCTTATGTATTTACCCATGTAGTTGTGATTTTTAGTGTTCTTCCTTCCTTTGTGTAAATCTGTTTTCATCTGTTATCATCTTCCTTCCATTTCTTCTAGTGTGGGTCTGCTTGTGATAAATTCTGTCAGCTTTTGTATGACTATGAAATGTCTTTATTTGGGTTTCTTTTTTTTTTTTT
>ML095643.1:0-48729 GCA_003697995.1 Taxidea taxus jeffersonii
CTTCGGCTTAGGTCATGATCCCAGGGTCCTGGGATGGAGCCCCACATTGGACTCCCTGCTCAGCTAGGAGCCTTCTTCTCCCTCTCCCTCTGCCTGGTGCTCCCTTTGCTTGCGTGTGCTCACTCTCTCTCTCTGCCAAATAAATAAAATCTCAAAAAAAAAGAAATAAATGACCTTGTTCCGAGTACCAGTGTATGCTCATCCCTTTTCCTATGCTCTTTCCAGAGGTCCTCACAAGCCAGTGTGGATTTAGCCACAGCCTGATTTGGTTTGTGCTCCAAGAAGACCTTGGATCTTTCTCTCCCGCTTTCTCACAGTGTGTGTGTCTGTTCACCAGTACAGCTGTGATATTTAAGCCAGAAAAGATGGGTATTTTATTCCTCATCTCCCTACCCATCTTTGCCCCAATGTCATTTGAGTCTGTTCCAAAGGGAAGAGAGTCCGTACGGAGCCGAGATGTTCGTAGTTGCTTGCATAACAATCCAGTTGCTATAATCCAGTTGTCGGGGCTGAGGTTACTTAGTTTGGGGAAAAGGATACGGTGAGAAATCTAAACTGAAGAACAATTCGTAAGAGAAAGGAAACTGCCAAAAGACGTGTTATTGCCTCTGGGAGACGTGTGTGGGGCAGCGGACATAGACCCTGAAGCCATAAGGACTCAGATTTGATGTTATGGAGCTCCTGCCTACTAGTGATGTTACTTTTGGCGAGCTGCTTGTCCCCATAGAACTTTGTTTTTGTTTTTTTTTTTTTGCTTCTTTTCAGCCCTGAAAATGGAGATTATAATAAGTGTCACCCAGGGAAAGGTTGTAAAAATTAACCGAGATGATATGGAGACCTAGGGGAAAGTCTTATACAGACTTATTGTTTCATATGAGACAATGATTATATTTCATATATAATATTACTGTATTTATTAGCCCAGGGTTAATACGATTGCACCCTCTCCTCTATGTCTGATAGTCTTGCCTTTTTTTCTTTACTTAATTTCCACACATAGAACTTCATTTCTCATCCCTCTTGTGGTAACAGATCCTGGGACTCGCCATCTTCTCAACACAACCCTTGTCACAGTTTAAATTTCTTTCCTTTTATGATGCCCTCAGAAGTGACACATAAAAGTGAGCTCTGACTGATCATGCACAGTCCCTTCACACACCTGCCAATTCGCGAAGTTCTTTCTCCGCCATTTCTCCTCCAGCTGAAATAAATCCTTCACTTTCATCTTTCCCTGTGAAGGCTCAGTCCTCTGCTTTCATAAAACTGATGCTTTTCTCTCTGCCCCTAATTTCTTTACATCTTTCAGTTGTGTAGAATGTGATTGAATCTCCTTTGAAGTGCTAATTTTGGAAGCACCTCATTATTTTTTTTCTTGCTGAAACGATGTTTTTACAAAGGTCTGTCTTGCATAAGCATATTACTCACATAGCAGGGAATGCAGACACCCTTCTCCCCTATGCTGACCACCCTAACTGCAGGAAAAATATTGCAGAAGAAATAACCTTTTGAGTGCTGAGCTTGCAGACGTGCACATAAGGGCCACATGGAAACAGGCTCTCTGCGCCTTCCCCAGACACAGGTCAGCGCCTCTCTTCCTGGGTCACATGGCAATGTTAGCCGTAGACTGTATCTCAACCCCAGCCTCAGGGATTTTGACCTGTCCTTGAGGCTTGAGGCAGGTCAAGAGGGCATTGACAGGGGGCACGTCCTTGCTGGAACTTGAGCAAATCTCATCTGGACTGGAAGTGGCATGCAAACAGCCGCTGGAACCTGAAGGGAAACTTGATCAGAAGAAAAATCCTGTACAACTGCCACATTCTGGGCAAGCAGGCCTCAAACCCAAACCCACCCCCTTCCTGCTTCCCTCTACCACTTATCATTTTTGTTTCCTGTCTCCTGCCTATCTTGCCAAAGCAAAGGGGAAGGCTATGTACTTGGACTCTAGACAAAGGAGAGGTTTTTGGGGGAGGTAGGCTTTTGGCTGTATTAAGAGCCAAAACTGCTTAGACAGTGTACATACATAATACTTCCTCTGTGGCAGGCAGTGGTCTAAGCACTTATGTGTGTGATAACCTCATTTAATCCACCCGACAAAGTTAGAACAATTATTAACCCCATTTTACAGATAAGGAGACTGAGGCAGGGAAGTTACGTGATTGGCCCAAGAATACGTGGCAGTGAGTGGCAGAGCTAGAATTTGAACCTTGTCAACCTGGCTCTAGAGTCCCAAACTCTTACACTCCCTGGTGGGAGCCATTCATGGGAATACAGCAAGGGACCTCTCCTAGGGCAAGGGAGTAGAGGGGGAGAGAACATGCTTGACATGTTGGCACATAATCCTAGAAGAGTAACCACACTGCCCAGCTCTTCCCATTATGGCCTCAGCCTACCCACTCAGAACCAGCAGGGGACACCTTTGTCCCACTGCTCCCTATAGGCTGAAAGAGCAGAAATACCTACCTTCTTTCACCCTTCTTCACCCTTCTGGAGCACCCACCAAGTACCCAGTGCTGTGTGGGTGCTGGAGATACAATGGTGAACGAAACGAATAGGGGGCCTCGCCTAGCGGATTGTAGTGCAGAAGACACATTTGTCAAATAATGACATGAGTAGATACAAAATGGCAACTGTGCCACATGCTATAGGGAAAGGGGTTGGAAAAGCCAGTAATGAAGAGGGGTCGCCCTTGTGAGGGAGGTGAAAGAAGACTCCTCGGAATGTCTCTCCAGCCTCAACGCACACCACATTCCTTTCACTGCCTGTGAGAGAGGAGGGACTCAAAGTTTAGGGACATAGCTAATGGCAGTCTTGAACTCCCAGGATCCTTGACTTCTGCTCTCCCCATGAAACTGGCCACCTCCAGCTGTAGGAGTGTCTATAACTGTCCTCCCTCCATTGTACATGTGCATACTACTCTAGTCCAGGCTTTTCTTCTTACGGAACTACTTGGTCATGTTGGTCAGTGCCCACCATGTCTTAGCACATTATCCAATGTCTGCAGATTGTTTTTAAAGGCACTCTATAAAGCAAGCTGACCTTCCCTGAACCTACTACTCATCCTCGTTTCTCTGACACCAACCCACACACACCTTCTACTCCAGGCTGGCTATTCTCTTTGTCCTAAAATATGCCATGTTCCTTCCCACTTTCATTCCTGTTATGTGCCTCTCTTAGCTCTTACAAGCTTGGAATAGCTTCCCTCCACAAGCTTGGAATAGCTTCCCTCCTCTCTTCTATGGATTTTGACCCTATCCATCTTTCAAGAGCCTAGCCTGAGTTGTACACCTTCAAAAGAGCCTGACCTGATAACTCGAGTCCTCCTTGAGCTCCTTCTTGGACCACTTTCAGGGCTTAGTCTGGTTTATAGAGTCCAACATTTAAATATTTTCTTGTATTTTCCATTGTTTCATGGGTCTTGCTTCCTTAACTGGAAAAGGAACATCTTATTCCTCTGTGTTCCCTAGCACAGAGTTAAACATTTCTTGTGGCTGATTTATTAAAAAGAAAAAGCTACAGCCACGAAAAGCTCTTGACAGCACTCCCATGTAGTCCTAGCTAGGGAGGCAGGAGAGATGACTGAACTCCCAACATACTCAACCCAAGCTCATTTACCCAACACATTTGCAAAGAGCCAAAGGAGAAAATTGAATCTTGTTTTATGAAATTGAGCTATTTCTATGAACTTCCACGAGGTAACTGAAAACCGAAGCAACTATTTAAAAGCAGTTTGTCAGTACTCAAGACAAGTGCCATTGTACCTAAGACTCTTGATTTCTTTTTGCAATAAAACAGCAAAATTCCACCTGCAATGCTATCTTGGCTGGAACGCAGAGATCATGAGGGAGGTCATGCACAAGGTAGTTCATTTTATTTTTAGCATCATAAAAATCTACCCAAGTTTTCAAAGTTCTCAAAATCAAACAAAACTGGAGAAAATAATAGCATCTCCAAATATAGACACTCATGTATTGGTCTAGCATTGTTTTGGATTTGGTCCACATTTTCTGCAGAAACACTACCATCACTGGGTCATAATGATAAGGAAGGAAACATCATTAATGAGACACACTTCTCAAAAAAAAAATGAACTCCATCATTTATGGTTTTTGAGTTGCTGTGCTCCTCCCTAAACTTCAAACTGTGCTGAAACACTCTGATCTTTTCAGAGTGACAGATGAGTCTGACCACTCTTAATGAGCCCTGTTCTTAGGTGAATCATTCATGTTCATGAAGAAAGGATCATCTGAGAGATATCCCACCCTTGCCTTCTTCTCTTCTTCCAAATCCCCACCAGGGGCTTTCTTTTTCCATGGAAACTTTCCAGCTTGTTTTTGTTCTCTCTCCCTTCCCTGTGCTCAGAATTCATCTTCGTGTGTTTGCTGACACTCCCAGAACTCCCACCCTTGGTGGTCATTGTGTTCCTTCTGGGCATGTCTCTTATGTCTAGTATGTTTCTTCATAGAAAGCCCTTCAGACCATGGATGAGACAGCATTGACTTTCATACTGAGTTTAACAAATAACCCCAATTCTTAATTGGCCATGTGGAATAAATGCCCCCCATCCTGTTCTGAGATTGGAGCGTTTTTTCATGTCTATAGGTGTCTGGTTCTACCGTGAAAATAAGGAATTCTCAGCGAGCATGTCAGAGCAAGTATTTCTTCCCAGGTTAAAGTCACTCTTCCTTCAGCCCTGTCCTTCTAACTACTCTAGGGGGTGCCATGACTGCCCAGAAACACTGCCTGTGTCCATTATTCTCCTTGGAATAGTCTTTATGAGCCTAGAACCCAGTATTTCTAGAACTTAGTCCGAATTGCCAACTGACAGCGTAAAGAGAGAAAAAAGAAACATGAGTGAAAGGAGCTATGTTAGGCAGGGGAAGTCAGATTTCAATATTACCTACATTACAACTTTAAGAACTTACCAACTCCAAGTCTCTATAGCCTGGGCAAAGCAGACAATGGATACCAGGATCCAGTTATTCCAGCAAATTACTGGAATGACTATATCCATTTACACCTTGGCTTTAGCCATTAAAACCAGCCCCATGTCCCCTACTCCCACCAGACATCCTGGTCTTTTTTAGATATAAGGCCAGGTAGCTAATGCAGTATCTGTGGATAGAAGGACCTTAAACTGACCGTTTTCCATTCATTCCTAGGTTGACCAGCAGTAAACGTTGGCTAGATCTCTGAGCTTCCCTTCTCCATCTGCTTGTTATTTTTCCATGTATGGATATGGTATCTCAGGACTCTCTTTTTTTTTGGGTACTTGGACTTTGAACACTCCACGTTAGGACCATAAAATTGCACGCTCTCCCAATGAAGCAGATATCTGTCCTCTTCAGCCTCATTTTAAGCCAAGAGAAAATAAGGGATTTCGTTAAAACTCAAACGCCTCTTTGACAAAGAGGAAAATAAGGAGATGGCTAGGAGAGAATCTCAGCCAGTTCAGAAGGAATGAGCTGAAAACATCCCTGGGGCCTTTTTTCCTTTTTTTCCTACATCCAAGATCCTGGCTTTCAAAATGGAATGATTTCGAAATGAAAGAATTCCCTTTCCTACGTGCAGGCATAAATGTTTTTCTTACTGCTGGGCTTCGTTTGTTTGTTTAATCCAGAACCTTTCCTTGATAGCTACCACGCATGCTCATAGAACTCCTTAAGTTGGGTTTTCCCCAGGGTTGAGCTACTCTTGAGGAGAAGGAGGAAGAAGCAGAGGGAAAGGATGGGAAGAAGAGGGGGAATAACAAATAACACTTGGTGGGCCAGGCCCTGTTCAAAGCTCACTAATCCATTTCATCCCCACCACTCTCCGGGCTAGGTTGTATTGTCTCCATTTTAGCAATAAGGAAACTGAGGTTCAGAGAGGTTCCTCACTTGCCCAAAGTCACACAGGCAAAAAGGGACAGAGCCAGGTTTTGGACCCAGGCAGTCTGGCTGTTGTGGGCTGTTCTCTTAGCCGTGACTGCTCTGTTGCCTCTCAACTTGGGGATGTGGAGCAACTGTGGGGACTCTGCACTCTGAGGACAAGACTTCATGACAACTCTGCTCCCCAGGGCCGTATATGGTAACACTTCCATTAGATTTATTGGGATGACTCAAAGACCCCATTTCTAACTATCAGCTTGGATCTCCGTAGCCATTGAAAGAGCAGAGTGTGGCTTGTGGATATCATCCAGCTAATAGCTTCTCTTTTGCCTCCCTCATGATTGGCTCTCACGAGTACAGGCCACTCCCATAATGCTCTTTTTAAAAAATATGTATTTCTGACTTTCCTGGATAAATGCTTTTGTACTCCTCTTCAGAATCGGCTAGCTACTCTCGGCAGGAGTTCCCCCTTGTCTGTGTCTTAGTGTTTCTCAAGTAGATAGTTTGTTGAAAATGCTAAGCGCTTGTATTGACAGCCCAAACAATAAAGTGCTTTATTTGACAGTAGAGTATTTTCTAGAACACATGACTATCTACAAAACACTGGAGGACTTCTTGTAGTACTGTATATCATTGTTAGCTGAAAGGTCTACTAGTGGGGAATGCTTCTACCAGAGTTCTTCAAAGCTTCACTCAAATTTCAGCATGCCTGTTCCCTCTCAACAGAATTTAGAGAATTAGATATTTGGCAGAGGACCCCCATTGAGTCATCTGCTTCCACTCCGTCTTTCATCTCCAGCTTGGGTATTCTCTCCCGGCTATCAAGTGGTCCACCCCAGAACCTGGCACGTAGTAGGTGGAGATGTCACGATCACTTTCTTCCTCTCCACACTCTCCTAATTTCCCTCAAAAGCCCTTTAACTATTTGCCCTGATTCTGCTGATTTCAACGGGTTCCTCTGAAAGTATAGAGATCACTTTCCCTTGTCCCAGGGATCATGTCCCCATCCCGCCCTGGTCTCGGGGATTCATTTCATTGCCATGTGCCTTATGATTAGAGTGACTGCATATCTTCTCATCCAAACCAAGACACTTTTGAAAGTGAGAAGGCCATCTTAGTAAGTATGTCTGCCACAAAAAGGCATGAAAGTGGGTTGTCCCAGATCCATCGGGACCTATGGGACACATTATGTATGATGTGTGTGGTTCAGATGTGACCACATGCTGGCGTAGTTTTGCTTTCTGAGGTTTATCTTCATGGGTTTCTAATAATTTCATTGTACACTTAGTCCTCTCAAGAGGACAGGGTTTACTTCTGTGACCTACTCAAGCTAACCAGAGATTAATGGAAGCAACGGGAGTTATAAACAGTCTGAATTGTAGCCCAGCTTTTGACCATTTTTCAAATACTTGTTCTTCATTTCTTTCATTACCAGAAAGCCAAGCCATTTTAGCTCCATAGGGTACCACTCAGAATATAATTGAGGTTTGAATAAACAACACATGTGGCTTTTAAGGTTAAATGAATATTGTTTGACATACAGTACACTAGAGTTGTTTTTCATTTTGGTTTTAAAAATTGGTTAAAATTACATCTTGTTGCTTCTCGGAATTAACTAGAATCCATCTGTCTCCATTAGAATCAGTGTTTTTTTGTTTTGTTTTGTTTTTGTTTTTTCTTTTCTTTCTTTCTTCTTTTTTTTTAAGATAAAGCCTTGGCTGAAAAAAAAGAAGTTCCCTCTCACTCAAGACAATTTGCCCACCGAATCAGGGAGGAAAAAAAAAGCAACAGGATAGCTTTTAGGGCACTGCTGCTAATTTTTTTTCTTTGATGTATTTTGTCCCTTAGATACATCTCAGATATATCTAAACTATAGTAACTAAGATGCTAAACAGACAGACCTATTATCGGCAATCCAGACAGATTTGGCCCAGGTCACAGCTGAACAAAATGTGAATGCCAAAGAAGATTCTTCCAATTTAACTATGGTTCAAATGATAAAGAATGACTCCTTACATATAGAACACTCCAGCTTAGAGAATGGCATCAGAAGCTCAGAAGCAACCAAAATAGTAGTCATTTCTACTTGAGAGGATATGTGCAGGAGTAATGGCTCCAGGAGCTTTTAACTGAAGTGAAATGATTTCAACTGAGGCACCACGTGTGCCTGCAAATGCTTAGCTGTTGTGACACATTTGTCTGAACTTGGGTTACAGGACATTAGTCGTCCACTCCCATGCCATCTGACCTCTCCGTTCACTCAACAGGGACTACTTGCTTCAGGATTCTGCTTGGACTCTTTAAGTATTTCAGGACACTAAAAGCGCTTTCAAGACTCTAGGGCCTTAATGCAATAAATAGAACTTCTCAAAAGGTCACACTAAGTAAACCTTCCATGTCAGTACCAATCATTAAGTCTATGTTTGCAAAGGGCATGTTTGGTGACGAGAGTGCTTCTCTCATTTTTCCTTTGTGATTTATTCTCTTTGGGCTACTTAGATTGGGCTCAAAAACACATTCCATGGCTTCTCCATTTTGTTCTGCCATTTGCTGGTGAATCTATTCTGGTTTCCAGTCTTCTCTCGGGTCCCCTATTTTCATCTGGATCATTATAAAGCTTGGACTTGCCACTGCCAGTGAAAAGGGACCAAGTACATTTAAGTTCATCCCTATTCATTCACTTCAAAGGCAGTGCCATTTCCCAGCTGTTCAGATTTGCAAGCCTAGCATCCTTTGACTAAAAAAAATTTTTTTTAAGATTTATGTATTTACTTTAGAAAGAGAGAGAGAACGGGGAAGGGGCAGAAGGAGAGGGAGAGAGGATCCTCAAGCAAACCCCTCTGAACATGGAGCCCGACAGATGCAGGGCTCAATCCCCGGAACCTGAGATCATGACCTGAGCTGAAATCCAAGAGTCAGACATTTAACCAACTGCACCACCCAGGCGTCCTCCCCTCCCCCCACCACCATAGCATCCTTTTACACTATTTCCTCTTTTGCCATCCTCCTCTTATTAGATCTCCCATCAGGATCATATTACTGCCTTTTTATCTGAAGTAGTCTGATTTGCCCCTTCCCCATGATTTCAGAGATTCTCAGGGCCTGTCACATGTTACTACAAACAGCCTCCCAGATTCCAGTTGCCCCCCAGGTAGGAGACACTCCATCACCAGGAGAAGCTGCCAAACATCTCAATCTTTTACTGTAGGAACCTCTACATAAAAATTGGTTACAGGATAAAATGTGAATTCTTCAGCCTCCTTCTGAAGTCTATACAGCAATTATTTACCACCTCTATTTACATCAACGACCAGTCTCCCTCACTCCCTCTCCCCCTCCTTGCCTCCCTTTCCTCTTCACCCCCCCTTTCTTTCCACCATCCCCATTTCTCCTGTTTCACATCTGAACTCTCTATTCCAGCCACCCCTTGCAGGCTATCTCCAGTGTGTTCCTTGCCATTTCCGAAGCTCTGAGAGAACACGAGACTGGGGAGGGCCAGAGGGAGAAGCAGACTTCACACTGAGTGGGGAGCCCAACGTGGGGCTCAATCTGGCAACTCCAGGATCATGACCTGAGCAGAAGGCAGATGCTTAGCCGGCTGAGCCACCCAGGCGCCTCTCTCCCAAGGGCATCTTGATGACTCATAATCTTTTTTCCATGAGATGATCTTTAAGTCATGAAGCCATAACATAATTATATATCACTACCTTATAACATTGCTATCAAAGGAATTTTGAGGTCTTTTGTAAGTCATAAAAGCCAGTGATATTACCTAATTTTCCCTCAGTACTACAATCTCCTTGAACCAGTAACATGTTACTATGTCCAAGTGGGTTTTGAAAGCTCATGGGGTAAATTCAAATAGAAAATTCTTCATGCTGATACTTGCTGATATTTCCTGCTATCCTGTGAAATATAGGGTTTAACTGATACTGAGAGTAAGACCCAGCTCTTCTCATCGACTCACTTGGTCATCAGTAACACAAGGTAATAAATATCCTTGGAAATTGTCCTGTGGTTTGTGATCTTTAATTGGCTGAGGAATATCACTATCTATGGTATGTTGTTCTCAAGGCTAAAGGTAGGATCTTCCTCCCAAAATAAGTTACTCTGGCAATGAGGCAATGATAAGTGTTCACTCTTCAGAGAATGGATACACAGACCCAGAAGAAGATATCTCAGGCAAAAACAGAGGAGTACAGCTTGGATATTGGTTAGGTAAACATTCCAGCCACCACAAGGTTAACCTTAAGTTTCAGACCAGGTCGTAACTTCTCAAAGACATCAGGGTGAATTTAACAAATTATGACAGACCAAATCCTTGAAATTCTCATTTTAGAAGGGCAGTTTAAACACAAGTTAAGTACGAACTGCAAGATACTGAACTGTCATTGGAATAAAGTAAACAAAATGAGACTGATGGCTATATCACAATGAAAGTGATTATTTTCCCTTTTGTTTCCCAAATTTTGTACAGTGTGAATGGATGGGGCTCCTGGGTGGTTCAGTTGGCTAAGCGGCAGCCTTCAGTTCGGGTCATGATCCTTGGGTTTTGGGATCGAGTCCCACATCCGGCTCTTTGCTCAGTAGACAACATGCTTCCCCTTCTCCCTCTGCCCCTTCCTGCTGCTCATGCTTGCTCCCCCTCTCTCCTTCTCTCTCTGTCTCAAATAAGTAAATAAAAATCTTAAAAAAATAAAATTTTTTAAAAAGTGACAACTTTCTTCAGAGTTGTTTTTGAAAATTGAGGCAGACTGAGAGAGAAATCTTTCCAGGTCACTTTATAAAGGACAGCCATTTTTTTTTCAGGAAGGAGAGAGAGACAGAGACAGAGAGATGGGAGAAGTGGCAGAGAGACAGAATCTTTTTTTTTTTTAGAGAGAGACAGAATCTTAAGCAGGTTTCATACCCAGTGTGGAGCCTGATGTGGGGCTTGATCCTGTGACCCTGAGATCATGACCTGAGCCAAAATCAAGAATCAGACCCCCAACCAACTGAGACATCAGGGTGTCCAGAAGAATGGCCATCTTAGCAACATTTAAAATGTCTGGAGAAATGTGGGATCATAGAACCAAAAATGTGGCTAGGTAATGAGGGTGATGGTTTCCCCTTCTAAGTATGTATGGCTCTGTCTTTATTTTGTCATAAACAGGGGATGGAGAATTATCGTGGGAACATTCTGATGGTGATATCTTCCGGCAACCTGCCAACAGAGAAGCAGTAAGTGTGAATAGCTCAAATAATTCAACCTTCCCCAGCACCAGGCCAAACTTTCCTCTCTTCATGGCTATTATCCCAGCAACTCCATAAAAGGGCCCATTTCTAACACCACTGCTCTTTCCCTTTCCTCAGAAAATTAAACAACATTATCACCAAACTCTAGCCATTTAAGTACACTGTATAATTGGTAACTAGGGCCAGGACGTGAAAACAAAGAAATCACAGCCCCAGCCCTTAGGTACCGGCCATCTAGATCCAAAGTTGGTAGCCTTTCAGGATGGCTTGCCACATCTCTGTCTTCTGAAAGGAAAACAGGTGACTACCTCTGTCCTCAGTAGTGAGGACCTTCTGTGGGACTGTAAGGTAGGTCTGTTCATCCTTTTGGCAGAGGTACCATGATCGCTTCTTGGCCTTTTGGCTAATATCAAGTGTGACAGAGGTACCATGGACATGTCTCCATAAAGCCTTTCCCAAGCCTTAGGCTCTCAGTCACACAGCTTCAAGAGAGAAAAGGAAGCAGGCCGCATACTCCTTCTCCACCCTGCAGCATCTCATTTCCATTGTCAGTGCTAACCTCATGGAAAGCCTTTCTGTGTATACAACAGCATCTCTCATCTCTGTGTATTTCAAAGTAATTGACAAAATGCCACCCTTTCTCAAAAACATATGTCAAAATACAGCCATACCTCAAACTTCTTAAAATCTGAAAAGGAGATGTTCCAGTTCAGAGAATCTATCATACAGAAGGGTTTATGAAAGTGTACAAAATGTATGAAGGTGTTCATGGTACATACATGGACATTCATTGAACCCTGGTACCAAAAAAAAAAAGTGTATAGGGCATTCAATGCAGCATTATTTTCCTAAAAGCAAAACAAATGGAAGGAACCCAAACGTAAGCAATAGGGACTTGGTTGAACACACCCAACCTGTGGGACACGGTGCTGTTGTTAAAAAGAATGTGGAACATTGAAGGGTACTCAAGTGGGGGGATCCCCAAGATGTATTATGTAAACAAAGCAAGGTGCAAGATACAACTTCTACTATCATTTCCTTACGTAAAAGTTCTAAGTGTGTGCGTGTGCATGAAAGTGAATACTTATGGAAAGATTTGGAAGATCATATAACAACACATTATGAGTGGTAATCTCAGAGAGATGGAAGTGGGCAGGGGGAAAGAGAGAGCGTGATTTTTTACTCTATCTGTTCTGTATTTTTGGATGTTTTTCTTTAAAAAAAAAGATTTTATTTATTGAGAGAAAGAGCACAAGTGGGGTGAGGATCAGAGGGAGAAGCAAAGTCTGATGTAGGACTCGATCCTGGGACTCCAGGACCATGACCTGAGCTGAAGGCAGATGCTTAATGACTAAACCACCCAGGTACCTCCATTGGATGTTTTTCAATGAGCATCGATTAATTTTGCAGTATATAACATTTAAATGTTTTTTTAACCTGTGGAATTAGTTCTCAACAAGCATTGTGTAGGAGGTCAGAGCCTAAGGAATTATGGGGCAAACCCAAGGATAAGAAAGGTATGAGGAAGGTGTTTGTGGGGACCTAATAAAATGGCCAATATAAACTTCCCAGTGTTGCTTCTGCCTTCTGTGCAAGTTGAAGCAATGTCTGTGTGCTTTCTTCTCTGGTCCTGTCATTTTGACACCGCTGTTTCTGAAAGAGGGTGGAAGGATTGTAGGTCAGGTAGAGACCAACACTATGGATATCTCAAAACAAGCAGCACTTTTGCAAGAGAGGGTGAACTTCCCAGTTTGCAGGTTCATATGGACCCCGAGGATGGGTAAAATAAGTGGTGGGGATTCAGGAGGGCACCTGTCGTGATGAGTACCAGGTGTTGTATGGAAGTGTGGAATCACTACATTGTACACCTGAAACTCATATGTCACTGTAGGTTCATTCACTGGAATTTGAATAAAAACTAAAAACAATTTTAAGAAGCTTTTCTCCATCTAGCTCTATCTGCTTTAGAGGAAGTGAGATTCCTTCCAGATCTTAACAGATGATGCCAGTCTCCATCTTTTTCTGTGTTGTGAATTTGCTCCTTTTATCTGCGTCATTTTTTATTGTGGGAGGACGTTGAGAATGACTAAGTTCGTGGCCACCAGCCACATCCCATCCTTCCTGAATTTGGGTCTCAGACACCTTAAGCTGGGATGTTAAGTGTTGTGGCCAGCTCAGAGGTCCTGCTGGTAAGGCTATTAATGCGCCTTTCTTCTTGACTTCATTTTATGCTGACTCCAACCCCACCTTTGTCCTTCCATCTCATCCTTCTTCCAAAACTGCTG
This sequence comes from Taxidea taxus jeffersonii, assembly GCA_003697995.1. Lineage (NCBI taxonomy): Eukaryota > Metazoa > Chordata > Mammalia > Carnivora > Mustelidae > Taxidea > Taxidea taxus. Next base: position 13,388 of record ML095643.1, read on the forward strand.
GAGATCGGGCTGAACTTAATCACACACTTCCTGTAGCAAAAGAGGTCAGGTTCATAATGCCTTGAAATAGTTACTGATTTTCAAAGGAATTTAAGACTTATCTTTAGAAACAAACATTGGGGCCCAGTAGACCAAAATGTCCAGATGGTTCCACTTTATGATAAATAAATATTTTCCTTTGTTCCAAAAGGGGTAGATGTTGTGGGATGTGATTTGAATAATAAATAGTATCTGTAGTAATAGAAAAATATGTACCTGGCACATAGTAGGCACCCAAGAAATACGTGTTGAAGGAAGGGATGTGGAAGGTGGAGTGAAATGTGTGTGAGGGGCTTCTCATGAATGTTAATGTGCTTTGGGAGTTTGTCCCATATAAGAGAGAGGTGCTTCAAACTCATCGCTGGCTCTTGATCAGCCAAAAGTTAGAAGGTAGCAGAACCCCTTCTGGATATCCTTTGCAGGGCTGTCTCTATGGGATCAAAAAAGGCAACCTTAACAACACATTGCCAATTCTGTAGCCTGTCACTACTTACAGGGAACCACGGAAAACCTCAGTTCGATAGGAACACAGGTGATGGCTTTATTTCGGCAAGTGGGTTGAAAACCATCCTTTTTACCAAGTTTTATGAAGTGTACACAAAGGAGAACCAGTGGCTCAATTATGGCTCCTTTGGAAAATCCTAAACTGGTTTCTATTCGGTTTCCAGGTCATAATTTCACATTTACTAGTCCTGGTACTATGGTGTGTGTGTGTGTGTGTGTGTGTGTGTGTGTGTGTGTGTGTGTGTGTGTGTGTTGTAGGGAGGGAGAAGTAGACACAGGGTAGAAAGCCAAAACATGAAAGCAAGCAGAATTTTGCTTTGAATGACAGACAAACTCTGATTTTGTCCCCCAAAAGATTACTCAGAGATTAACCATTAGAAAAGTGAAAGCTTTAGGGATAGAAACAATAGGAAACAGATAGAAATCCATGTCTTATTCACATTGTCAGAACAATGGATTGGGAAGGAAACTGACCCAAGTGTCTCCCAGACAGGAATGGTCCCAGGGGGCCGGTAATGAAGCTATAACAGGCTTACGGATGTGTGAATTACCACACATTCTGAAGACATTTTTTTAAAGGTTTTATTTATTTGTTTGACACAGAGAGAAAGAGAGTACAAGCAGGGGGAGCAGCCAAGGGCTGAGCAGGGAGCCTGATTCAGGGCTCAATCCCAGGACCCCAGGAAAATGACCTGCGCTGAAGACAGGAACTTAAGCGACCCGGGGGGCCTCTCTGAAGACATTTTTTAAATTAAACTTTATTTTGTGATAACTTTAGATTCACAGCCATGAAGTCACTTTGGAGACTTTTCCTGAACTGTCCTATTTTCCTGTCTCTGCCAATAAAACCCTTCCTTCTTAGGACAAGTAAGGAAGAAATTCCTGGAGAACTTTCTGCAGTAATGGGGGTTGTTCAACCACCAGAAAAGAAGTGTATGAGAACCACCTCAAAATCCTGAGAGAAGGGTGCCTGGCTAGTTCAGTTGGAGGAGCTTGCGACTCTTGATCTCCGGGTTGTGAGTTTGAGCCCCACGTTGGGTGTAGAAAGGTCTTAATTAAGATAGATAGATCGACAGACCAATCTTTAAAAAAAAGTCCTGAGAGAATTATCAGCTCTTCAAGTCAGGAAATCAAATAATGCCAAAATACGGAACAGAATAAAACAAAGCCTAGCTACATGGCCACTTCTACCTGACTAGACTTGACCTGCTCTCTCAAGCAGGCTCTTCACAGCTAGGTTTGAAGATAAGCTCCAGTTTGTTAATGTCTTTTTCTCTTTCTCCCTGAAAAAGATCAGAATGGTCTCTGGTAAGCATCTTCCATTTAGGAGAAAAACTTTAAAAGAGCCATTACCCTCAAATCAAGATCACACATTGCCACCCCCACCCCCAGATTGTGAACACTATAGTAGACTTTTTATCTTTTTTTTAAAGATTTTATGTATTTATTTCACAGAGAGAAAGCACAAGGACGGGCAGAGGGAGAGAGAGAAGCAGGCTCCCCACTGAGCAGAGAACCCAGTGTGGAGTTTGAACCCAGGACCCTGGGATCAGGATCTGAGCTGAAGGCAGATGCTTAACCAACTGAGCCACCCAGGCACTCCTGGACTTTGTTATCTTCACAAACTTTTTTTTTTAAGTTTTATTTCTTTGAGGTAGGGAGGGGCAGAAGCAGAAACTCTCAGGCAGACTCCCCGCTGAGTGCAGAGCCTGACCTGGGGCTCAATCCCAGGACCCCAAGTTCATGACCTGAGCTGAAACCAAGAGTTGGATGCATAGCTGACTGAACCATCCAGGCACCCCTGTCTTAGCACACTTTGGTATTTTCTTCGGAACAGCTTTTAGCCAAATGTTTGCAGCCCACTGAGCTTGACCACACATTCCCTCTCCTGTTTTCTCCTTCCTTTTTCCCTCCTGTTCATCTTCCTATCCACTCTGCCCCCCCTCCATCCCTACTCCCTGCCATCTCCAAAAACTCCATCTTCACTGTCACCCTAAATAAAACCCTGCTCCTCTCTGGCCTTGGTTTCTCTGTCTATAAAACAAAAGCCTTAAACAAGGTGAGGTTCTGGCAGACAATCAAAATCCTTGAGGTTTTTTTGTTTGTTTGTTTTGGTTTTGAATCTTTTTTTCTGCCTTTTTGTCCTTCCAGGGTCTCAGTACCTGGTACCAAAGAACAGTTTTCACTTCGTTCTCACCCTCATGAATCAGAGAACTTCTTGTACTCGCTGCTTATCCTGGGTCAGCGACCTTTTCTCTTGCAAATTCTAGCCCGTTGAACTCCCTCCCTTTAGCATCATCGGTAGGACACCCACCAGCCAAACTGTCATCTCTGTGTACCTTTGGCAAAACTTTGCCAATCTCCAGAAAGGACAGAACAATCTGTAATGGTCTATGTGGAATGTGAGTGAAAAAGACATACAAGCCATTGTGGGAACGAAAAATATTTGCACTGAGAATCCCATCTGTGTACATGATAATAAATTGATGCAAAGTCTTATTTGTGTGAGATTTTCTAGCGATGTACCAGCATGGACTCTTCTTAGATTTAGAGAGTTATGTTCTTTTTCTCTTACTCCAGCTCCTGTTCTCTCTCCCCTTCTCCCACAAATGCCTCCTCCCACAATAGAATAATAATAATTCCCAAAGCTCAATTTGCAACATGTGTGTCCAAGATCCCCTGCCATTTCTAACACTGAATATAGGGATCTTTCTAACAGCCTGCGAAAGATTTTTTAGTGGGTCATCCTTCCTTTACCCCTAACAGTTGCCCCAAAAACACAATATTATTTATTTGGCTTTTTACTTTATGATCTAGTCTTCATTCATTCCAACTTCCTCTGCCTTCATGCTCCCTCAGCTCCTGGGAGAGGGGTGGGTAAGAGCTTGGTGGCTTCATCATGTGTTGAACCCTTGCCAAGAGAGCAGTGGTCCTATAATTTAGACTACAGGACTCTAAGCTTTCATTAGGGACCACAGCATTTATTCATTCATTCATCTGATGAGTGTTTAATGAACCCCTTCTACATGCTGGCCACCGTTTCGGGCTGGAGATCTAGCAATGAGAGCAAAACAAAACTCTCACCTCTAGCTAACATCCTGGTACTCTCATATACTGTCAGTTATCCTACAAAATGTCCAGGGTATCTGTACTCTGCCCTATTTCTCTCATTAAGAGTCTCAGTGCATTTTATCTGGACTATCCTTAGATCCCATCTCTTCCTTTCCAGTCCACCCTATACATGATTAGGGATCAATGTTTGGAAACACAGTTCTGATTATTTCCCTGCTTTACCAAAAAAAAAGACAACAATAAAAACAGCAACCCTCAAAGCCTCCCACACCTTCTTCTCTGTCACCTACTGAATAAAGTCCTCACCCCTTATTAGCCTGTCATTTCAAGTGCTTCATGATCTGGCTACAACCCACTTTTGGAATGTTATCCTTCAACTGTTCCCTTTTATGGACTCTATGTTCTCTGCTACATATTCTCAACTTGGAAATGGCTGCCTGGAATATTCCCCACCAATTCTGCCTATAAAAAAAAATTCTGCCCACCCTTCATGGCCCAGGTCACAAACCTTCCCCCACCAGTTCTCTTTCTCTTCTTACTTTGCACAGCAATTGATACTTCTCCTGTGGTCTTTGTCCCACCTTGTGTTGCAGGCAAGTACCTTACTTGTTACACGTGAGATTCTTAGGGACAGGAAGAACCTTTTTTTCCCTTTTTTTTTTTTGGCTGTTTGCTCCCTCTGAGGTTTGTCACTGACAAATCTCAGCATGTTGTCAAAGCTACTATTCCTTCATATCTAAATGTGGTTACTGGTGTGGGTGGACACGTAGTTAATTTAGGCTCAGAGCTCAGATCATCGCTACAGTTCATGAAAGGGCTGCAGCCATGTGTGTCAGTCCCTTCCTGCCTTTTCTCTGGTGGTTTTCGGTGACTGAGTTTGTCCTTGTCGTTTTACAGAGACATTCCTACCACCGCTCTCACTATGACTCTCCACCAAGCCGGCAGGCTGGAGGTCTGCCCCGCTTTCCTGGGGCCAGAAGCCACCGAGGAGCTCTTATGGATTCCCAGCAAGCATCAGGCACCATCGTGCAGATTGTCATCAACAACAAACACAAGCATGGACAGGGTAAGGAGCACACTCCCTCGGTACCATATCCATAGAAGGATTTCCATGCCCTACCCCCACCTACCCCCTTCCCTCTCCCCACCATCTTTGGAGGGCTGGACCTAGAAAGGGCACTGTGTCCCATGCATATCAGACAGTCACAAGAGCATCACTTATCATCAAGCCTCCAAGCAACTGTGGACAAACGACTCCAAGAAACTGTCAGGATTTCCTTAAACACAGCCCGGAAGAGCTTAGTTTCTAATTCTGGTGTATGTGTCTTTATTTAGATCAAAACGCAAGAAAGCAGTAAACCTGACACAGCCCCCAGCCTTTTTGCAGTTGCCGTAGGGGGTTACAGGTCTTTGGGGGAAGTTGATTGGATCCTTAAGGGAATGAGAGATTGTTTTCTTGTTAGGCACCTGATATTCACAGGTACTCAGCGCCAGAAGCCTTGGAAGTTCTTAGCTCCTCACCTTAGAAATAGTGATTCTCATTCCTCAGGGTACCCAGGATTCTTCCCGGGCCCCTTGCTAAAGATACATATTCTCAGGCCGCATGCTCAGAGATTCTAATTCACATGAGGCGATTGTCATTAGAAATGAGTAACCCAGTAAGAAATCCAGAAACCTCCTGGCCAAGCACCAGGAGGACTGATCAAGTTAACACGGACATGCAGCCCCACTCGGCCGACCAGCTGGCTGAAACAGGCACCCACACATGTCCATGACCCCAGACCTTCCTGCACAGAGCTCCCCGGCCTCAACCCCCAACCCAGCAGTGGGGGTTGGAGTGGGGAAGAGAAATTCAATCAAACAATTGACTGCTTCTTACTTTTTTAGGCATCATGTCAACCAGCTCTTCAGTGCAAGAGCTCAGCTGGTTCCCTTTTATGAAACCACAGACATGTTTTGTTTCCTTTAAAGGAGAAACAAATCAAAGCCAGTTCCCTGAATGGGTTAAAAGTAATAAATTATTAAAGCAAATGATTGAATAACACGGGTGAAAAACAATCCGTTACAAAGAGCTCCTACTATAAATCTCAACAAAGCTGGTCAAACCAAAGCTAGTTGATCACATCTGGTACGAGTTAGATGTAAATTTCAGATTACAGATAAAAAACATTGAATCGCTTTTGAAACTAACAGGCTTAAAAGAAGAACATGCAAAATAAAACTCTTAATAAAAAATGGTGATGTATTAGAAGAATTGGAAATATTTACTATTGACCTGGCTTTGATTTGAAATGTATTATTTTTAAATTCCAAGGCATTCCAATATGAATTTATGAAATGTGGGGGAGTAGGAGGTAAAGATGCAGTTTGATTGTCAATCCAAAATTGTCTGCAGTAGATTCCATTTGCTCTGAAAGTATTTCAAAGCCTTAAAAAAAAACCTGTGGGGTAATGGACTTTGAAAATCCTAAATCCCATAATTTCCACAGGCCTCTTCATTTTAGGGCAGAGGCTCTTCCCTTGATTTTTTCTGTGTCCTACAAAAGGCCCAGCTGGTTTACATTTTTTTCATTGCTCCCATTGATTTGGATGCAGTGGTTCTTTTCTGACCTTTCTATTATGGTTCACTGGAGAATCACTTGCACCCACCCCCAACTCTCAATGCCCCAGCTGGATCATTCAAAATCATCTCGAGAGTTTGTTGTTGGGGAGAAGGCTGCTTTTCCCTCTAGAGCACTGACCTCCCAATCCTGCATCTTAGCGTGTAGGCTCTCACCTTGTCTAGATTGTTCCCTTAGTCGAAATGTTTAGGGGAGAGGGAATCTGGTTATATAACACTGGGGGTCCTGCTTGTCCTTCTCCTTAGCTTTCCTGCTAACAGATGTGCTCCTCTGGGATGCATCTGCCTGGTCCCCTGCTTAAGTCAAAGAGAACTGTTAGGACTCAGCTATTTCGAACTTGACTCCAGCCTAAATTTGCTTGAAGCAGACTATGTGCCTACCTTGATCACATTGTCTAGAAGGGAGGGTCTCTGTCTTCAGCAGAGAGAGGAGGAGTGGGGCAGGAGAAAGAAAACACATCTGGCCTCCTGTCACATGATTCCATCCCCAGCCCTGAGCCTCACAGTTCATGTGTCAACACCCTGTTCTATCTCCCCGTAAGTTTGGGAGCTTCTCTTGTTAAGGTTCTCAGGTTCTTGGAAATCTTTGCATGGATTGACCTGCTAGAATGCCTAGGACTCTAGCAGTACTTGCAAAGGACAGGAAAAGGCAGCCAACACCATCCATTTTTCCAAATGTGACCCAGTGGACTTGATGAGAAATAAATAGCCCAATGATTCATCTTTCTGAGGCCATTGTCTTGCGGCCAAATCAGTCAGTTCCTAGAAACGCCCCAAGTGGGGCTCTTTCTCCCAGCCTAGCCCCGCCTCAAGTGATACAACCCACACTAGAGATGTTGTTGATCAGGATGCCGACAGGTCTCGCTGGGTATAATGAGGTGATGGGAATAATAAGAAACACACCCGGTCCCAGTCATGGCTTAAAATCTCCAGAATATCTCAGCACTTTCAAAGAGGGAGAGAACTTATTCTCAGCACTCCCTGTTTAAGCCCAGCAGAGTTCTTATACTGGAGCCTAGCTCCATGCCTCACAGTGTCTTACAGTACAAGTTTTGGTTGGTTTGCATGGCAGGATGTTCCTGTGACCCCTTCCCTTCATCAGCCCCTCAGCCTACAGCTCTCCCAAGGCACCTTAGAAAACATGGAGCCTGTGACTTCACTTCCCTCCCAACAAATGTGAGACCATCAAAGGCTATCTCTAGGCTAGGCGGTGATTCACTGCCATGGAATCTCTACAGCCACTGTGAGGTTGAGACCAGAGGATATTGCTGAAGATTAGAGGCATGGAAGGCTCTTTCTTTCATGATCCTTTCCCTCTAGATCTTATATTAGTGCCTTCCTTCTCACGCCAGATGGGAGGCCAGTGCCATTAGCTCCATACCCATCTGTGTTGGTGGATCAGCCTCTCATAGTCTGTGATATTTTGGAAGGATTTGCTTCGGGATCTGGAAATATTGGCCCTTTGGGAAGAGCAATAGTTTCTGCATCTAGCCTCCCTGGGCAGCCAACGTCTCTGGGAAATTTTCATGCCAGGAAGCCTATCTACTTGGGCCATACACATCTTTTGTAAAACTGCAGGTATTAAGGCTAAATTCGACTACAGTTTCCTCATCAGGTACCCAGGGCCTATGGAACTCTCCTTTCATCCATTGATACATTCCTCCGCTTTCAGAAATATTTCTTGATGACTCACTATGGGCTGGGCACTTGTGAGGACCAGAGGCCACTGCTGAAGGACCTGAATAGTCACTAACAGGAGAACAGCTGGGTTTTTTGGTTTTGGAGGGGTTTTTTTGGTTTTTGTTTTTGGTTACAGAGGCTGCTCTGTCAACATACATCTTTGAGCCACAAAAAGGACAAAGGATGCCTGATGTCTTAAGGGGTTCAGATCTTGGGTTCTGAGCACGGGGACCTGTTTCAGCTCCCTAGCCTTTAATTTCCAGTCCTGTGTTCTCTTCCAGTGTGTGTTTCCAATGGAAAGACCTACTCCCATGGCGAGTCCTGGCACCCAAACCTCCGAGCATTTGGCATTGTGGAGTGTGTGCTGTGCACTTGTAATGTCACCAAGCAAGAGTGTAAGAAAATCCACTGCCCCAATCGATACCCCTGCAAGTATCCTCAAAAAATAGATGGGAAGTGCTGCAAGGTGTGTCCAGGTAAAAAGGCAAAAGGTGCGTTGGTTGGAAGCCCTGCCTTTGGTTGACTGAAATCCCCACAGAGTCCTTCTCAGTGTTCTTTGAGCACCAGAAACCTAATCAATCTGCCACAACATCGTAATGATACCAGCTCTAACAATGAACCTCATCCTCCTCTCTCTTGAAGAGCTGATAAGATGGTTCCTTGGAAGAAACTTACTACTCAGAAATAGACTGAGGGTGTGCCTGTGTCTACCGCACCTTTGAGCCCACGTAGCCCTAAGTGCCAGACTTCAGCCTGGCATTTCTAAATTGCAGAGAAATTGGATTATGAGGATTATATAGAAGAACAGTAGAACTGTAATAGTAGTAGTAGTAGTAGAAGAATAGTAGAACTGTAATAGTAGTAGTAGTAGTACTACTACTACTACTCATAATAGTAGTTGATGAGGATTGTACAGAAGAATAGTAGAACCTGTCACTGATGTCACTGTTTAACTCATCAAACACAATTGCATCCATGAGCCTTTTGAGACAGGTAGAGTGGAAGGAGCATGGGTTCTGGGCCTGAGCGAAGTTGCTGTGTGACCTTGGAAATGTGACAGATTTGCCCTGGCCTTCATCAGCCTCATCTGTACAATGGAAGGCTTAGAACAATTAATCTCAAAGCTCCCATCCCAAAACTACAATTTTTTAATGATATTATTGCTCTATTAAAGATAAAACTGAAGCATATTGAGTGACCAGCCCTGAGTCACACAAATTGATTCAAGGTTTGGAATTCAGGTCACTTACAGCCCATTGTCTTTTCCAGGCCAGTAGAAAATATTGAACTGATAAGAAAAAAAGCAAATTAATTAAATAGTGGCTTTAATGCCTATGATGTAGATAAAAATATAGTCTGTAGTGTTGCAATTGACAACATTGGGCATTGGTAATCAAGCAGTCTAATCTTGGCTCTGCCACTGGTTTCCTATGTAACCTAGAAAAAGTCCCTGCACCTTTCTGGGCTTCAGTTTCCTCCTTTGCAAAACAAGAGGTTTGGAGTTGATTTCTTAGGGCCTTTCCAGCTCCAATATTCTAGGTGTGAATGAGTGAGTCTGTTCCTTGCACATGAATTTATTTATCATTTCTTACACCTATGTACAGTTTTGTAAACACAGATGAAAAGCCAAAACTTTTTCAAAGTAGGCAGAGAGCTGAATTCCTTGAGCTGACACAATTCCTCATGATCAGCAGGCAACCATGAACTTAGCCAACATATATTTTTTTGAGCATCCCCACTATATAACATTCCAATTTTGATCTTGGCCCTTCAGACCAAATCCCATTTCATTCTATGCTTAGGCCTTTGTTGATATAGGTGATTCAAATAAGAAGTGAACAGTTCAACTGAACACAGAACAAGAATGGTTAAATAAATGATGGTCTAGACATATACCGTGCCATATTATACGGTCAGCAAAAATCATTGTAGACCAAGATTTAATGGCATGGAAAGATGTTTGTGACAGATTGGTTAAGTACAAAGGGCATGCTAAAAAACAGCATTATGATGCCAGGGCACCTGCTCCAGGTCCTCAGAAACCTTAGTGTGTCAGGAAACATGTACTCACTCAGACATTTGATCTGGAAATATGTATTACATGCCTATTGTCTGCAAGACACAGTTACAGGTCACTCAGAGAGATGAATAAGCTAGACTAAGGTCACTTGCCAACATCATCCTTCCAACCTAGTGGAAGAGGAAAAACAATGAACACAAGCAATGAGGTGATTTTTGGTTGGGATGGGTATTGTGAAGAAAGACCAAGCAGGATCAAGGGCCAGTGAAGGGGAAGGGTGGGGACTTGCAAAAGAGTGGCCAGGGGAGGCTTCTCTGAAGAAGTGATATCTGAGTAGAGACCTGAAGGAATGAGAAAGGGGAAGATCACAACACCCTCAGCCTCTTAGAAAACACCACACAACAGAGAAAAAAGGGACAAAGAGTGAGGAGGGAAAAAGATGGATGGAAAAAAGAACAGTAAACTCAGTTATTTGTGTTGAGAAGGGAAGAGAGATAAACAGAATTCATTGATGATCCTGCCAAAAGTTTCATTCTGACAAATGATTGCAGGTTCCTCCAATCATACGCGAGGGCCAAAATAAAGGATGAGAGTTTTCTTTCTCTCACTTGCCCTTGTTCTGGTAGAGACTGGCCTAGCTTTTTGCACCAGCGGCCACCTACAGGATTGTGGAGAACTTCCATTTCCTGTAGGCTCCCCAACTCCTCTCCACCCTCACTGCAGCTCCCCAATATCTGGAATTCCCATAATTACTCCCTTTGGTTTACAGCAGAAAACGCCCCTGTTGAGACTTAAAAGTTATCTGGTTGGGGATATGTCACCAGTCATCCCCACCTCCATAAGGAAATGCTTTTTCAATTTCTTGGTTCTGGAGATCTCGGTAAATGAGCATTCTCAAGGGAAGCTCAAATGGACAGAAATGACTTGAAGCATAGAAGGCTTCCTTAGAAGGAAATGAAACGAGGGGAACCTGGAGCAAATGGAAGATCAGAAAGCACCTTGAAGTGGAGGGTGTGAAATGAGGAGGATGTTGTCCACTGGGTAGCTTGAAAGTCATACTTTGTTTACTCTTAATATTTTCAAATGCCAACCAGGGTTAAGTCACTGATGAATTTTGTTGTTTGTAGAGCCCTTCTGCTGAGTAAATTAAGCTCTTGGGGAGGGGAGTGGTGCAAGATGACTCTTCGGGACACTGGGAGAACTTTTAGCACATCACAGGTATTTACAGTGCCATCATGGAGATCACATGGCTTTTAGAGCTGTAGTCAGTATTAAGTTGATGCAAAAAAAAAAATTTAAGGTTTTATTTATTTATTTATTTGAGAGAGAGAGAGCATGAGCAGGGGGAGCAGCAGAGGGAGAGGGACAAGCAGACTCTGTGCTTGGACTCCATCCCATGACCCTAAGATCATGACCTGAGCCAAAATCAAGAGTCAGATGCTTAACAGACTCAGCCACCCAGGCGCCCCCAGTGCAAAAAAAATGTAACAACTGAACTCAGCTCTCATTCTAAAGGTGAAAAAAATAGAGGTCTCTGTACACCCCCACTTCTCCCACTTGAAAAATGCTAGCACCCATCCCTTAATTACTAACATATTCCCAAAAAAAGACTGGCCCCACTGAGAATTAACGACAAAGGGACAAAAGGAGAAAGGAAGCTTGATTCTAGGAGGACCTGCAAACTGAGGAGTCCAACCTGGAATCATCAAGAGAAGATTGGTTTTGTCCTTACACTGCCAAAGTGATGGTGGGGGTGGGAAAGCTAATCAGGTCAGCAAGGGACACACAATAGCAATTTGATTGCAACCTCTGGTTCACATGCATCCATTTCGCTAACAACGAGTCTCCCTAATTGGAGTGACAGATCCAAAGCACCTGGCACTCAGTGTTTTCGTCAGAGAATCTTACAGATGAACCTCTGCACATACTCCTGACTTTTGGGGGTGTCCCTGGCTTCTCTTTGTTGTTCCTGATTTGAATGTACACTTTATAGACCTAGCTGAGGAGGGTGCTGATCACGACGCCAGCAAAGAAACTTAACTCAAGGATAACCAACTAGGAGAGAAACTTTTTTGTTGCTGTTTTGTTTGTTCTTGGGGTTTTTTATGTCTTTTTGTGTGTTTTTTGTTTGTTTGTTTGCTTATTGGGAGTTGAGGAAAGAGGAGGGCAGAGCAGAATAGGAAGTATGAGGGGGCTGGTATCTTTATGCCTGGAAGCCGAAATCCGACAGTTTAGTTTATACAGTAAATGATCCATAGTTGAGGGATCTGACCAGTTTTTTTGTGTGTATGTCTCCCAACCACTCATTTGGCATAGCGTACAAATGACTAATCTGACATCTAGGTTTTGGCACTGGTGTTGATCCGGTATTATCGTTCCCCTTACAAACAAATCAAAGAGCATTCAGAAATGTCAAGCCAATTTGGATAGATCCTGTAGGCAAGTATATGCATATAAGTGAGTGTCATGAATGTTTTCTAAGTATACCTAAGTTATGTCAGGGAAGTTAACCAATGTGCTCTGTCAGCCCATCTCCTGGGTCTCTGTTGGTAACATGAGCTAAACAGACCATGATCTGGACCCAACATGGAAAATCCTATATACCCTGAAGTGCCTCAGAGATTTGTACCTGGCGACATTCTTCCTCCTCATGAGGTCTGCTCCTCTGTGGCAGTGGGGGATCTGGTTTGCTTGGTGGGTCAGTGTTCTGTGGGAGCTATGCATTCTGTCACCATGTGGACTTACCTAAAAGGTCATGTGTCCTTTTGTGACATTGTGGCTGTTACAGGGCAGCCTAAACTGAGCTGAGGAGATATGAGTGGGATTTCTATCTCTGTGAGAATGTTCTTGTTGACTGTGCACATTTGATGAGTGAAAGGTGTTATGAATAATGAGATATCTGAATGCCTAGAAGTTCACTTCTGGTTTTGGAATGCCATGGAAAACCTCTGCTTGCTTCCTGATTCCAGAAGAACTTCCAGGCCAGAACTTTGACAGCAAGGGCTACTTTTGTGGAGAAGAAACAATGCCTGTGTATGAGTCTGTGTTCGTGGAGGATGGGGAGACCACCAGAAAAATAGCCTTGGAGACAGAGAGACCACCTCAGGTAGAGGTCCATGTTTGGACCATTCGAAAGGGTGAGCAAGACAATATTGATTCTTTGTTAATTTTTTTTTGTAAGGGGTGGGGGAACAAGGAAAGAGGGGAAGACTCAACTTAATTTTGCTTCAACTTATTCCTCTGTTTGGCTCAGTTCTCCTGATTGCTCAGAAACATGACTAATACATCTGTGATTATGGCCTTTAACTTTTGTCATGACCTGTCCAAAAAGCTAAGCATTGACCCTTAGGGTTTGTTGTCTTTCTCACACCAACAAAGGCTGGAGGAGTGCTTCTCCACCCCGGCTGCACACCAGAATCTTCTGGGAGAGGTTTTTGTAAATACCAAAAGCCTGGCCCTACCCTCAGAGACGTCGATGGATCGGCCAGGAATGGGGCCTTGGTGTAAGTGTTTTGAAGGCTCCACAGGTGATTCTAACGTGCAGTTAAGGTCACAACCAACCAGACTATAGCCTACCATTCTTTCCAACATGAAGCTCAACCAACATGAAAATCCATTTATGTGGTGCGAAGCTCCGTCTCTGAAATCATGCTCTATACTCTGGGGCACGACACATTGAAAACATTGTCCCCGCCCTCAAGAAGATTTAGAGTCTCACTGAAGGGACAATCCCAGTCATTATTTTCATCCAGTTCTTTTTCTGATTACTCACACTGACTGCCATAGCAGGTTGCGTTGTGTTCCTTGTGATGGTATAGCTCTTCAGGCCATCCCACAGATACAAGGCTAGTGGTGATCTAGTTTGGTCAGCTTTTCCAGGAATCCAAGTGAAGAGGTAAGATTTCAATTGGGAAATAATGCACATCATTTTTCTCCTCTCTCCTGCTTAAGGCTTGAGAGCACTCAAACTGTATTCTGCTTCTGCATCATACAAGGAGCTGGTCTACAATGTAGCTACCCAGCCCTGTCCAAGAGATGTGACTTCAGTAGGCCTTAGGTAGCACCTCAGCGTGTCCCAAACAACCAGGGATTCTAATTAGGCATTTGGACGATTCTTTGAAAAACAACTGCCCGAGTGTTAGTGGGGCTTCTTCCTCTCCCTTTTCCCAACTGTTCTTGCCTGAAAGAGTGAGTTCCTCCCCATCCCTGAGAAAATGCTGAACACACATGTTTCTCATACGTGTTTATTTTTGGACTATACCGAGGAATGTTGGTTTTCCAGCTCTAACTCCCTAACTCCTCTAGAATTGGTCACCTAGGTCTAAAGCCCTGTTCTGTTGGCTTTCCTTGCAGTGGACCCACTATTTTTTCTCCACACTTCTCACTCTCTGGAGGCATGTGGATGTTTTTCAGCATGCTGGTGTAGTGTCTCAGTGACCTCTTGTTCGGTGCTAGGCAGCCAAAGGCTGTGCTTGGTGAGCAGAGAAACACCCAGACGATAATTATGTGACCTCTCTAGACCTCTTGAGGATTAAGTAGGCTGGTAACTTGTTTCTCCTTCATTGCGAGGCCATTTTCCATTTGGGTGTTATTCCAATAAATGCTTTTCAGGCAAAGTTGAAACTGTGGGTACCTGCTACCCCCACGCCTTATTTTGACTTTCCCCATTTTCTGCAAGGGAAACCTAAAGGAGCTCTGAATATTTCCCAAAGGAAAATATGCTTTTCAGTGAGCTTGGGAACAGGGATGGCTTCTCCGTTTACACAAACAACCTGTCTACAGTCCCACTGCTGGCTCTTGCTGCTTGGCCAGACGGGCAGCCCAGTGGTTTGGCAGGGACATAATCTACCTGGACATGGGGGCAAGGGAAGAATTTCTAATACCACCTTTGGTGGTAGAGGCTACCACCAGCACCCATGCTCAATTCATGTGGCTTTCCCTAGGAGGGGGTCCCATGGTCAGCAACACTATCTTCAATATCTCTATTCTCTGGAGAACCTAGGAGAGGCCAGTGAGCCAAGGAAACAGATGGAGTCAATTATAACCCTTGAGCCATCCAAGTTCCTGGTTAAGCACATTACACAGCCCAGCTCGATACTCCTAAGCCCCTGTAATGAGATGATATGCTCAACCCAAGCAGAAAAAGGGGGTGGTAGTTCCAGATAGAGAGGGCCTGACCACCTGCCCCACTTTTTCACTTGGCCCCAGGCATCCTCCAGCACTTCCATATTGAAAAGATCTCCAAAAGGATGTTTGAGGAACTCCATCACTTCAAGCTTGTGACCAGGACGACCCTGAGTAAGTGGTAACCCTGTGTTTCTTGACTCCCCCCTAGAAAATGCCTCCAGACTTCCATGGAGCAGAGCCCCTGATAAAGTCTCTTTTCGTTCTCAGTGAATGTCAGCAGGCTCAGGGTCAGAAGATGTTCTGTCTCTTCTCTGGGGGACTTAACAGCAGAGGGGGGTCTCTGAATGTGATTTGAAAGGCTTGGACCTGGTAAAGACAAATCCAGATGTGGTCTGAGCATAAGGTTCCTTGAGTTCAGGCTTCCTGACTCTCTTTAATGAACACTGCTAACCCTGGAGTCTCCAAAGGGTCCGAGAAAGCTCACAAGATTCCAGAGTTGGTTGGTTCATTTGTGGAGATGTCCCATCTGGAAGGATGAATCCTCTGGTGGTGGGGATGAGAGACAGAGAGAAAGTGAACACATCCAAGTGCAGCAAAGCTCTGTTCAGCTCTTAAGAACTGCCCCTGAGTTGTCCTGTTTCTTTAAAAACAACCAGGCACTCACTGGGGCATGCCTGCAGCTCTCCCCCTTTCTATGCAGGATGGAGCCTGAGGACTAGATATTGCTAGGCTCTGGGGAAGGGGGGAGTACTTCTGAAGGAATAAAAGACCTAGAATTCCTATCCAAAGAGAATGCCAATGGTCAAGACAGAACATGAAAATGCCTTTTCTATGAATCCGTCTAGTTCTAAAGAGTTAAATACTTAAGTACTCAGGGAAATCTGCGAGGAAGCCAGGGGGGCTTAGTCAAGGAAGGCTTCAGGGAGGAGGTGTGTTTTGAAAGAGAAAGGTATGATTGGGCGACAGGTCAGGAAATCCATTCAGGGACTTTGCCCGACACTTCTCTCCTTTCCCATTGAGTTGGAGAGAACAGAGAAAAGTGAAGGATCGAGGGGAGAAATGGAACAGAGACATTGAGTCTGTAGGGAAAGAGGGACATGATCTCCTGTGGCCAGGGAAAGAAAAGAAGTTGAAAATAGATTCTGGATGAAGAGAAGCTCGCTGACCTTGGACCAGGAGTTCCCTAGGTTGTAACACCACAAGAGCAGGAATCGAAAGACGGAGGAGGATATCCAGTGTGGGCAGTTTGTTATGAAGATTATTTGCCATGGCAAGGTGACAGCAGAAGAAGGAAAATCTTGCCACTCAAAGATCAGGAAAGTCAGAGAAGGACTGGTCCAGAAGAGGGATGATCTAGAGTGATTACCTGTGGTCAGCACAGGGTGTGAACTCAAAAATGTTTGCTCAACTAGCATGATGGAATGGGGAAGGAGCAAGTTGGTAAGGACAGGCTGGAAGTATGGGCACATCTGTGGAGGAAGAGGAGAAAACAGGGAATGGGAGGGATAGCCACAGGAGGGGACTAAGGGGTGCTAAGGACAGCATGTGAGCATAGAATAAAACAGAGGTGGGCAGTTGTTAGCACAAGGTGGTGTGAATAGAGAAAAGAGCAGTAAATAATCAAGTTCCCTAAACCAGTATTTGGCCCCCGAAAAGCAAAACCTCAGTAACATACAGGTACTGCTTTATTTGACTTGGTGCCAAGTGAGCCACCTAATTAGCTCACAACCTGATAGTGGGGCATTTCTTAAATGCTACATATACTGCAAAAACTCCAAGAATAATACTTAGGTTTGACTCTTGAGGCCGTTAGGTATTATTCTTGGGATTCTTACAAATCCTGTGTGTTGAAATGAATGCTCCATGGCCCTTTTTCGTATCTGTCCCAGAAACATGTTTTGGGGGGTTGTTCTGTTGAAACCACCTGACGTTTGTATTCTGATCCCCCCGCCCCCTGGGCGACCAAGTGGGTAAGGATCAGCTAGATTGGTTACACTCCTCATTGGCTCTGTCCTTCTCTTATATGTCTGGGCCACTCTGTGTTTGCTTTTTAGGCCAGTGGAAGATCTTCACCGAAGGAGAAGCTCAGATCAGCCAGATGTGTTCAAGTCGTGTGTGCAGAACAGAGCTTGAAGATTTGGTCAAGGTTTTATACCTGGAGAGGTCTGAAAAGAGCCACTGTTAGATGAGACAGACAGTATTGGAGAGGGTAAAGCAAGAAAACTCAAGCTGCAGCTGGACTGCGTGCTGATTTTGCTTAAGTCAACAGTGTCCTAAAACCCCAAAATCAAATGCAGTTCATTATTCACGCCATGCACAGCATAACTCGCTCCTCTGTGTGTCAGTCCTCAGACACCTCCTGCCAGGAGACTAGAAGAGTCTTGAATTATTTGTGGGAGGAAGAAGGATAGAACACCACAGCACTGCTCTAGTTTCTGGGAGAATCACATTTCTTTACAGGTTAATGAGTAAACAAAACCCTAAGGTTTCTATCTAGGAAGTTACTCCAATGAAAGAGAAGAGACGAGAATTTGCTTAGTAGGAGTTGTGTAGTACAGAGAAAATATGTGTATGAAATTATACTCTTTGAATTTTAGGATGTCTTGTGTTTTTAAGAAAAAATTAACTCCCCATCCTCATTGACACAGACGCATGTGTCAATGTGTGCACGCTCACACACACACAGAGACTAAATTGCTGCCTTTCTTCTGAGGCAAAGCCAGCATAGTCTCTCCCCTCCTTTCCCTCACCTGGCTCCCAAGTAGCTTTGACGTTGTGGGTACCCATGAAGATGAAGAAGGTATTGTGAGCAGAAAGTTCTGCCCTTGGGTCACTGGTGTGTTTGCTGAAACTATGTCACCAACTTTGTCACCAACTATGGTGACAGGGTGAAGAATAAGACCACCATTTCATGACCACATTGATTTTGAAGCCGTAAATAACTTTTCCCTAGTGATACCACTTCTCTTTTCTCCCTGAGCATGAGGGGTCCCCGTAAAGAAGTTAGAACTGGGTAAAATCTTCCGAAACTGACTCACAGAAGAAAAATAATTGTTGAAGAAAATGGTGACTGAAAGTCAACAAGGCAACCTTATGTGTTTTCAAGTCAATAAGAGTCACCGATGAATAAATAGCTCAATATTCACTAATTTTCTTGAGGTCAGAGTTCTATAGTCCAAAAGTTTAGGTTAAATCATTACATTCTAGAAGCTTCTTAAAGGGGCAGTTTTCCTCCTTCTCCAATTATAGGAGTTCATTTTGACTTTGCAAAGGGGCTCAGTCCCCACAAACTTCTGAAGGTTGGCTGTTCAGTTAGGAGAATTATTGCTCATTTGGGGAAGTGGACAGTCTGACAAGGATCTTTGTTCTAAACCTTCCTGCCATTCTCATCTCACCCAGCAAGCAGGGATCTGAGTCATGAATCCTGGAGAAGGCTGCTCAGAAAATGTCTATTTGCAGCTTGATACCAGAGCAGAACTTCTCTGTTTGGAGGCCTAGCTTTAGACATCATCTTTGTGGCAAAACTATACATTCTCCACAAGGATCTCAAGCCTGCCTTCTAGATTCATCCCTTCTGCTGGGCATGAATGAACTCTAATGAGTACTCAGAAGTATCAAGGACGCAGACATCATGTATTTCCCACTCCATGACCATAAGAGAGAGGAACATTGTTTTCCTTACAGTCAATGACACCAGTAGGGAAAAATGTAAAAAATGTTATGGCAACCTGGCATAATGGAGTCTGTTGTCAAAGAGATACAGGCCTTCACGGGACCAACGCTTCATACATAATGCTCTACGGGAAAGGGAGGGAGGACATCCAGGGCCTTGAGGCCAGAGAGCATTACCTAGGACGAGGCTGCTGAGTAGCTGCTGCCTCCCTCCCAGAGGTGGCAGCATTTCATAGTGTGAAAAAGAATAACTGGTTCCTCAGGCCAAGTGGTGATTTCCCCTTTGGGATGACTCACCCCAAAGCCTTCCCACCCAGGTGTTCTCTGAAAGCTCAACCATAAGGGAACACCCAGAGAGCTTCTCCAGATAGACTTCTGCCCCCAGGGGCTGGGAAAAACCTTTCCAAAGTGCTTTGTGAAGCGGGAGCTGGGGAACTGGGCTAGGCCAACATAGAAACCTTACGGTGGTGTTCGTTGTGGTGTAGGCAGTAGGGAATAGGGAGAAGAGGCCAAGCCACCTGTAGTTAGGAGAGGAATGGATGTGGTTCTTCTTGTGTATTTATTTGTATCATAAACACTTGGAACAACAAAGACCATAAGCACCATTTAGCAGTTGTAGCCATTTGATAGTTAACTCGCGTAAACAAGTAAGAGTAAACTTAACCTAACAGTATTAGCCTTTCGTTCTTCTCACAAGACATGTACCTAAATAGGGTACTTATTTATGTAGTCGGCATATTTTTGGATTTTTAAATTAATAAAAAAGTTAATTTTGAAAAACCATCTGCAGGAATGCTGTGTGAGTAATTGAGTCCCTGGTCGGTGTTGACCTTGGACCCTGTAGCAAGCGATCAGGGGGTTGTTTCACACTCAGCTCAATGCTCTCTCTCTCCCACTGTGGCAACATCACTAAGAGTGGGGACTTTGCGATCAGGCTGTCTATGCTTTTAATCCCAGCTCTGTACTTCCCAGCTGTGTCGGTCTCCCCATCTATAAAACAGGGATAATTATGATACTATTGCCTTTTGCCTGCGATCCCACAGTGAAGCTTAATTTAGCCAGTGCACGTCAAGGGACTAGTGAACGTTCATTTATGACCATGGATGTTCAGGAAAGCCATGGCCCAGACAACTGAAGAGATTGGGGACAGAAGGCCACTGACTTGGGTTTCAGGAAGGCCTCAATTTCAGTCTGCTGCACAGGGAGCAAGGTGAGAGTTTCATCATCTATGTTGATCCAAACCAAGTTGCCTCAAACCCCTAAAGCAGTTATATGTGTGCTATCGCAGAAGCCAAGAAAGCTGAAGTATCAGATAATATAAGGACGCAAAAGTGTGCCCTGCGGTGAGCAACACAGAAGTCATTGGTGGTGACATGGTGGGGGAATGATAGGAGCAGAAGCCAGAAGTGAGTGGGGAGATGGGGAATTGGAGACAGAAGTTAGAGTCACTCTTTGGAGAAGCTTCATTGTAGACAGTGGAGAGATTACATGAAGGAAGTAGCTGGAAGAGGATACGGGGTCAAAGGAAATTTTTGGGTACCCGCACTAGGTTTTTGTTTTTTAAAGATTTATATATGTATTTCAGAGAGAGAGACAGAAAGTGTGTGCACAGGCAGGAGGAGAGGCAGAGGGAGAGGGTAAGTAGACTTCCCTCTGAGCACGGAACCCAATGGGGGGGGCATGATCCTACAACCCTAAGATCAGGACCTGAGTGGAAACCAAGAGTAAATGCTCAACTGACTGAGCCACCCAGGCACCCCTGGAAAGTTTTTGTTTTAAATATGGGAAATATGTGGCCATGTCTGAGTACTGAAGGAAGAGACCCTATAGAAAAGAAAACACTGAAGGTAATGGGGAAAGCAGTGTTATCTTGGTGTAGAAGGTACTTGGGAAACCATTTCCCCATCCTGAGCCTGGAAACTCAACTCCTTGACCTACCGCTTAGTCTGAATTTTGGCCCCCAGTTCCCACCCCGTGCTGTGTGCATTAGTTGTACCTAGTTCCCCTCATCTCTGGCAGCTTGCCCCACCCCACCCTTATAAAACCCAGCAAACATTCTTCTGGAAAGTGGACTCTAAATTCCCACATTACTCCACCTCCAGTGGGGGAACCACACAGAACTCACACCAGACACTCTGATTCCCCTTGGTACTCTTCCCTTGCCTGGATCACCTGCATCCAGATTTCAGTCCTAGCAATTTGGTCTCCTAGGTGTGGCCCATGTTTATCAGTGTTTGCCCTTCTCTCCTCCTGCAGGATCTTTTCCTCTTCTTAGTCTACACACCCGGGTGATTCCCAGGAAGTCCCAGAGGTCATTTCATGTGGGCCACCCACTGCTTCCACCACCATAAGTCTTCTGATACGCCCCACCACTGCCTGCTGGGATATGGCTGGTGGGGGCTCCTTCTGCAGGCCTAGACGTGCCAGCGGAGTGGTGGTGGTGCTTTGGAATCCTCAGTCTTCCCCAGTGGCACCTTATCCTGGGCACAAGTGGAGAGAATGCCCCCTCTCTCCCCACCTGTGTTGTTTTATGTTGCCACCTTCCATGAAACCAGTTTAACACAGTTCTTGAGTGTGTATTATGTGGACCAAGGCTGGGGTCTTCTTGTGCCTCAGGGTCTCCTGGATTTTTGCATGGAAATGAATCCTTCAAGTTCCATTTCCAGCCTTTTCGTTGCCAGGACGCAGAGGCTGTGCTGAGCATAAGCCTCTAAGACTAACGTGAGATTGTTCTCCTAATCCCTCTTCCTTATGGTTCCGTGTACAGCCTCCATTCCCCACTGAATCCCTCCTACAGACTGACTTCAGGGGGCCCACCCCAGTGGTCAGCCAAACAAGCTCAGATACCCATGAAACCTCTCCGTGGGGGACAGGAGTCCTTAAATGCAGAGCTTCAGTGACAGTACACAGTCTCCCAAATCGTTCATACACATGTACAGTGTTGTGCTTTTGTATATGCCCTTCCACCACTAGAATGTTCTTCCCTCTCCTTTGCCCGGCAGACTCCTACTCATCCTTCAAGACCCAGTCAAAATGTCATCTCCTCTGTGGAGAATTACCTGCTCCCTTCCTAATTTGCTACCATTTATCCTTTCTTCTTATGTACCGTATCCTTCCACCATACCAACTCCATTCTCCTGGAACTTAGTACTTAGCACAAAGTCCTTAGTACTAAGAAGTACTAACAAGAACTTAGTACTTAGAAGTCCTCAGTACACATGCCTTTGCACCCAGCTCCCTCTGATGTGTGTATTCAATGAATACCTACTCATCTTTTAAGACTCAAATTGCTCATCTCAGACCTTGTCCACCTCTTTCAGGCACAGTTTGTTGTGCCCTGCCCCATGCTCTTATGAAATAACAACCAAAGCACTTAGCTCATGCCAGTCTCTGGAGTATGATCTGTTGACATATGTATTTTCTTAGTTAATCCTCTGTGTGGTAGGTCACATCATTGGCCCTATTTTAGAGATGAGGACATTATGAGCACTCACCTTTCCATGCAGTTACAGTGGACCCTTTAATAACTTGGGGGTTACAAGGGACAGCCCCCCACCACAGTCAAAAATTGGCATATAACTTAACTACTAAGAGCCTACTCTTGACCAGAAGCCTTACCAATAACATCAAGAGTTATAAACACATAGTTTGTATGTTATATGTAAGATATACTGGATTCTTATAAGAAAGGAAGCTAGGGAAAAGGAAACGGTATTAAGAAAAGCCTAAGGAGGAGAAAATACATCTACAGTACTGTACAATGCAAAATTTGCATGTTGAAGCAGACCTGCACAGTTCAGACACATGTTGTTCAAGAGTTAACTGTGTGCATAAAAATATCACATTTCTCAGCCCCAGTCTCCCTGATTAGACTGGAGAGCACTGAGAGGCCAGACACCCAGTGGCCAGCACTTTCAGACGTTCAATAAGTATTTGCCAATTGCATGGCCAATCTAGTGAGATTCTTTCTCTGGTTGAGAAAGAAAGCAGTCCAGAGATTACTTAAATATCCAGGGGGCTACGCAATCCTTCAGAACATCTCTGTCACCCGGTCTAAGAAAAACGAATAAAATGTTGGCTAACAGATGCAAATGGAAAAGTGCTTGTTTGCCTCGAAAAATGATTTGCCATAAGGCGTCTCTTAAAATAACTCACAGATAACAGATTTACATATAGTTTTTTTGGTTTTGTTTTTTGTTTTTGTTTTTGTTTTTTTTTCTTTTTAGTGCTTCAATCAAGATGTTCACATTTGTGGACAGCTGTGAAGGACTCTTGCTAAGGTTTCAATATTGTGCACGACAAGTAGTATCTTTAATGCTACAAAGACTATCTATATTGCAATATAGTATTTGGAATAGCCATCATGCATATTACAATACTTATATCTCTATCCATATCTCTGTGTGTGTGTGTGTGTGTTTGTGTGTGTGTGTGTGTGAGAGAGAGAGAGAGAGAGAGAGAGAGAATAATTAGACTCCAATGTGGTGTGTATGGAGCTTTGGCAAAATGGACCATACAAGAAACCTGAGGCCCGGCTTCAAATTATCTAGACAAGAGTTCTGAACTGCCTCCAGGTTGTTTAAGCAGTCCCCAATCTGACAGTGAAGTGTTGGCCCACAGGTTAGAATCTAATATTTTCTTATAGAAACATTTTATTTGATGCTTAGATTCCAGGGCCAGTCCACACAAGCCTCTTGAACCCTGAACATAAGCAAGTTATATATATAGTACTAATTAGTACCTGCTTAAGCTCAGTCCTGGGGGCAAGGGTGGGTGGTGAGGAGTGGAGAAGAGGGAGCAGGGAGTTTCACCTGTCTGGGTGGGGCGGTGGAGAGGGGGGTGAGGAGCTGGCTAGAGGCAAAATGTCAGATAATCTGTACCGACAGCCCCCTGTTTCATCACACACTCTCTCTCTAGTCTGGCGCTGTTATTTGGCCCTTTGTGTCCCGCTATCCCAGACCCAGGCCTACCCTGCCTTATCGAAGACCGCCCCCACCCAGGCTCCACCATTAAGGAACTCCCTCAACATTCAGACCTGAATCCCTTCAGGGCAGCTGTCTGGGCCTTAGAGAGGAAACACTGAGTGAAGTGAGTGAGAGATGCTCAACCCTCAGATACCTTCTCACTTTTAAAGACTTCATTACTATTTATTACCTGCAAAATGAATTCCCCAATTATAAAATTACAAGCAGAGGACTGGAGTGAGTGAAAACCTCCCAGCAATGGAGACAGTAGGAAGGAGGGCTGTGTGTGTGTGTGTGTGTGTGTGTGTGTGTGTGTGTTGGGGGTGAAGGGGTGAGAGGAAGTAAGCACGATCAAGTAAGCAAGCCATACATGGGTTTCCACCTAAGTCTCTACAGTCCCTACCTCCTCCCCTTGAAAATAACCCTACGTCATTCCTCCTGCTTTCTAGCTTTCTCCTTTTACTTCTATTATTATTATTATTATTATTATTATTTATTATTATTATTTATTATTTTTATTTTTATTATTATTAGTTTCAGGGGTAGGATTTAGTAATTCATCAATTGCATCTCACACCCAGGGCTTATTCCATCAAGTGCCCTCCTTCATGCCCATTGCCCAGGTACCCCCTCCTCCCACCCTGCCCCCTCCAGCCACCCTCAGTTTGTTTCCTGGAGTTAAGAGTCTCTTATGGTTTGCCTCCCTCTCTATTTTCATCTCCTTTTTACATCTGAACTTTTTACTTCTCTAAAATGCCCAGGTTTCGGTTTGATTATGGTGGGAAGTAGCAGCTTCCAAGTTTCCATGGGGAGGGGACAGGGGGAGGTGAGGAGAGAGGGGCTGCTCCTCTAAAAGCATTGTTGACAACTCCTTGTGATGCAGGCTGTGCATTAGCACTCACAGGGCTGTGGCCATATGCTACTCCAAAGAGGGAGCACTTAGAAGCGAATTTTGAAATTCAGGAATGTATCTGAGGAGAGCAATTGCTTCATCAGGAGGGAGGGGTGGGGGAGAAAACACTGCAGAAGGGCTCAAGCCATCTTCAGTTTTGCAGTCAAGAGGCTCACCTCTGTTCAAAGAATTACCATGGTTAATAATAGAATCACAGAAGTTTGGAGTCAAACCTATTGAGGAGTCCACTCCTGTCAGGGAAACAGGGAACACAGGGAATTAGCATATGCAAACAATTCATATTTCTTTCTCTTTCTCCCTGTTCCCTACATCTCTCTCTCTCTCTCTTTTAAGATGTATTTATTTATTTTAGAGAGAGGAGTGGGCAAAGGGAGAGAATCTTTCAGACTCCCCACTAAGCATGGAGCCCCCCGACCCGGGGCTCGATCTCACAACTCATGAGATCATGACCTGAGCCAAAATCAAGAGTCAGATGCTTAACCAACTGAGCCACCCAGGTGCCCCCCCATTACATCTCTCAATCTCTGATTCCCTGTCTGTAAAATGGGTAAGAATAGCCCTAGCTTCGAAAGGTTTGTGTGGGACTTAAATGAGATAATGTGCTGTGTTCATGATCATGATAGGCACAAAGCCTGGTTTTGAAGTAAGTGCCAACCTGGGATAACCAAAAAGGAAAAGACTTCTGCGGGTCCTAGTATAGAAAAGGAGAGGGGGTATCCTCACAGGACTTCCACCAGGCTTTAGTTAAGAGCAAGAATCTGATTTTAGTGCCAAGGAAAGGAGGAAGAAATCTTCCCACCGGAATCTGGGAGTGGTGGCCACTGCCATTCGTTCTAAAATGTCACCACATGACCACAGGGTAGGAAAACATGACTGACCCCTTTTCTGTTGTTCTGAAAAAATGACCTGGGAGGTGGGGGTTGACCATAATTTCACTAAAAGCCCACGGTGTGACATGTGACATGCTATTTCCAATGTTCATTTACTCCCAGGCTGTAGTAATAGAAACACTTCTGGGTATTCACTCAGGTCTGGCACACCCAGAGAGAGCCACGTACTATACTTGGTTCTGGGGTTCTAGCAGTGGACAAGGTAGAGCTGGCATTTGCCTGTACAGAGCTCATCGTCTACCAGAGAATAATCCCAAGGATGGTAAGAAAGGGCAAGACCAAGGGGGCCATGACAGTGTAAGTCATCAAGACTCTTCCTTATCATGGAAGGACAAACAAGATTTCCCCAAGGAAATGACATTAAAGGAGAGGCTTGAAGAAGACTTAGGAGTTGGGATTCCACACTGTATTTTGTTGGCAAACAGGGCATCCCTGCTTCGAAAGAGTTCAAATAAGCATTGAACTGAAGCATGGATTCTGTGGGTGATTCCCACAGAATTACCATGCTAGGTATTCCTGGGAGGGAGAACTGGGTACCCACTGCATGTCCTCCCCTATAAAGAAATTCCTTCAAATTCCAAATTCCTCTCTAAGAAGGTCGAGAGTGAAGTCCTGAGGGGATGGAATGCAAGGTGGAAATATTGATGGGGGAAAGGGGTATGAATCTGAAGTCTTACCTGAAAGCTCAGCCAGAGATGTGACCCTCCCGAAGGGATGAGGGACCCACAGAGGGGCACCCAAGGGATTAGTTTGATTACTGCCACCATTCAGAAGTACTGGAAAATGGTGATAATAAAGGTCTGACTAATCTGTAATTAGTTCTATGGTTTTACATTCCCTGGGAACACCAACCATACCTGTTTACCTGACTGTAGCCTGGGGACCCCAGTATCACCCTCGCCCCTGCCTATGCCATTAAGTGGCCCTCGGAAAGATGTTGGAGAGAGGCAGACAATGAAGTTTGCAGCCCAGTTCTCAAGAGCCTTTTCTCTTGCAATTCTAAGAAAATTCACTGTAAGAAAATTAGCTCTCTCTTGGGACATGGCCTCTTCTCAAGCAACTGAAGTCATTGTGCACTGACCATATTAGTGCCAAGGAAAGCAGCCACTTATGGCCCCGAGGTCATGTCAGGTAGAGAGGAGAATTGAGGCAATCAGCCGTTTTTCAGACAACCCAAAATCCTCTTCTGCAGGGACAGGCCAATTGTTTCCTCAAATGTCTCTTTTGCTTTGGCTAGTGGAGACCCAGTCTGAGTGTGATTACTCTCCTGGATCTGAAACAAAGACACAATCACATGGGGTGGGATTGGAAAGGACCAGATATTAACCCCAAGCCACAGGCTGGGGGGTGCCTGGAGCAATACACCAAGCTCTAGAAGGCTCTGATGCAATGCAGTGGGGAAGGGGGAGGGTGTTTGGTTGAAAGGAAAAGGTCAGTGTGCATTTGAAATCAGAACTGTGGCTGATGGGACGCCCTAAAGTTTTGGAAACTGAGGACAAGCTCCAAGAATATTGAGACATTCTGGCAACTTTGGAGAGGGAACCCCTCCAGAAAAACAGACAATTCGAGCTGATTGAATGGCTTTGGATAGAAAGTGGGACTCGGGGTTGGATGGGATGGGGAAGGTTTGCAAGCAAGTGTCAGGGGAGGAGTTTCTGGGAAGGAGCAAAGGGAAGAGAGAAGCTCCAAAGAAAAGGGAGTCTAAAGTCATCTGCTAACATTTGGGGGTAGATACTATCATCTTCTTGCCCTCCCAACAGATGAAGAAATGTGGTCTTGATCACACATTTGGGAGCCCTTTCCTTCATTTTAGACCCCATCCCTGATGCTCAGCACCCTCTTTTTCCCCCCTCAAGTGTCTTCCAACACGCAAGAACATTTAGGGTTTGGCTTTTTGGATGGTACCAACCAAACACTAATCTGTCAGACTCTGACTACTGTCATCAATACAAAAAGCATGGATTTCCCACAAGCACACGTGGCCCTCCAAATGCTGATTTTCTTAGCCCCCTTGACCTGCTTGGGGCCATTTCTGACCCCCACTCTGCTTTTAGAATGGAATTGTTTCATGGGCTACCCGGAAGCAATCTGGCAAATTAAGACCATTGTGTTAATGACTGATGAACAGTTGACACCCTACCGAGTGAAAATTTGATACCCTGTGAAGAAGAGTCTTTATTTAACTCACTGGTCCCTCCACTATCTTGAGTCCACATGACTTCTTTGGTCCACCAAAACTGTCTCTGATTATCCCATGAGAGTAGCTGTACTTTTTCTATCTGCTGATTAAGAAAATACATAATGGGAAAAAAAAAGCTACTAGGAATTTAGCCACGCGGTTAGAAGGCTTTGTGCTTTATCCATCACATCAACCATGTTTTAGATATAGTAGTGACTATATGTGTAGGACAGAGCGCCTCATTCATAGTAAGTTGCTGGTTAACCTGGTTGTGACCTCAGAGGAGGAACAACCATTTTATCCAGAAGAAATGATTGAAACAGAAAGTTTAATCTCTTTGCAAGTTCCATACTGAAGATACTTTCGTGCCCGCAGGGTAGGGTGGAGTCTTTCCCGTGTACCTCCCAGATGTATTTTCTGCAGGAGTTCTGGGCAGGGCTAGTTAATAGCTGACAAAAGAAAAATGAAAAAATGCTCATGTTTCAGGGAACCACCCTAAATGCTCCTTCGAATGACTTCCACAAAGACCAAGGCTGGAGGAAGCTGGTGGAACATTCAGGGTTTGGCTCTTTGCAGAGGAGATGGCCGAACAATAGGCCATTAATCAAAATTTGACCAATGTCGCAAATATCAAAGAATCCATTTCCCCAACCAGGGCTTACAGAGAAGCGCTACACAACTCCGAATATCCTATAAACCACTTAATTGTACACTTTAAAAGGATAGATTTTATGGTATGTAAATGACATCTCAATAAAGGTGTTATTAAAAAAAACTCAACCACAAGTGTCATCAGGTTGCCATAATAAGCTATCTATAACTGAGCCCCCGATACCTCTAATATCCAGGAACTGTAAATTTAGCCTGTCCTCTAGCTCCACAGAAGGCTGATTCCTATTGATATCATCTATCTGACTTTGTATATTCTGAGAAGATGATTAAAACATCAGGTAGTGGGGGCACCTGGGTGGCTCAGTGGGTTAAAGCCGCTGCCTTCGGCTCAGGTCATGATCCCGGGGTCGTGGGATCGAGCCCCGCATCGGGCTCTCTGCTCTGCGGACAGCCTGCTTCCTCCTCTCTCTCTGCCTCTCTGCCTACTTGTGATTTCTGTCTATCAAATAAATAAATAAATAAAATCTTTATAAAAAAAAAAAAAAAAAACATCAGGTAGTGGGAGGCTCCTGGGTGGCTGAGCTGGTTAAGCATCGACTCTTGGTTTTGGCTCAGGTCGTGAGCTCAGGCCTGTGAGTTTAAGCCCTGCATCAGGCTCTGTGCTCAGCCCAGCATCTGCTTGTCGCTCTCCCACCCACTCTGCCCATCCCCTGCTCGCTCTGCCTCTCTCGCTCTGACTCTCATAAATAAATAAATAAATAAATAAATAAATAAATAAATAGAATTTGAACAAAACAGCAGGTAGTGAAATGAAGTGGAGTGATTAAAACACGAGCACTGAAATCAGACAGCCTATGTCCCTGACCTTGCTGTATAATTTTGGATAAGTCATTTCATCTTTCTGAGCCTTACCTTACTCACCTAACCGTTTTATCATATGACTTGTTCCTGTCCCCTGGCATCGCTTTTAGGAATAAATAAGTTACAGAACACAAAACGCTTAGCATAATATCTAGCTAATACTGACATAAGTCAGTTGGTAGTGTACACGTATGATTTGGTATATAGTGATGGCAGGTAAAGAAGTCTGAGGCAGTGAGCTCTAACTACTCCTCTGTGTTCTCACTACAAGATTACCATAAAAACAAGGGCTTTGTTTCTGCCTCCGGGGCACCTGAGTGGCTCCCTCATTTAAGAGTCTCACTTCTGCTTGGTTCTTGATCTGGGAGTCCTGGGATCCAGCCCCACATAGGGCTCCCTGCTCAATGGGGAGCTTCCTCCCCTGCCTCTTCCCTTGCCTGTTCTCTCTTGCTTCCTTGCGCTCTCTCAAATAAATAAAATCTTTAAAAAGTTAAAAA
Organism: Taxidea taxus jeffersonii; assembly: GCA_003697995.1. Classification (NCBI taxonomy): domain Eukaryota; kingdom Metazoa; phylum Chordata; class Mammalia; order Carnivora; family Mustelidae; genus Taxidea; species Taxidea taxus. The sequence goes on from ML095643.1 coordinate 43,038, forward strand.
ATAATAAAATGAAATAAAATTCTGCCTCATACAGACATTATTCATTAGTGTAGTAAGTACAGCTCATCATAAAACCTCTTCTATAAGCTTGATGAAGTCCCAGATCTCTGTCCTTTTAAGTGCTCTGAACACATCCTTGTGGAAGATATAGTATGTAGTTTTCTCACTGGCTTCATACAGTCAGAAATCCTCCTAAACTAATAGCAGAGCACAGGACCCATAGGGGATCAAGTCACTAGTGTTATTCTATGGAGTATAGGGTAAACCCTTGGGGTATTCTTACAACCTGTTCATGTGAATATATGGAGTGTCTTCTATTTTAGCTAATCCACTTATATTGAATACTTTTTTATTTATTTTATTTTATTTATTTGAGTGAGAGAGAGCACAATCAGGGAGGGGGCAGAGGGAGAAGGAGAAGCAGATTCCCCACTGAGCAGGAAGCCTGATGCAGGCCTCAATCCCAGGACTCCTGAGATCATGACCTGAGCTAAAGGCAGCTGCCCAACCAACTCAGCCCTCCCCCCAGGCATCCCTGAATACCTTTTATTTTAGAGACAGAGAGATCTTGTAAGTGGTGGCAGGGAAGGGGAGAGGGAGAGAGAGAATCCTAAGCAGATTCCATGCCCAGCTCGAAGCCCAACATGGGGCTCGATCTCACAACCCTGAGATCATGACCTGAACCAAAATCACGAGTCTGATGCTTAACTAGCTGAGCCACCCAGGTGCCCCTATATTGAATACTTTTAATTTTACAAATAAGATCCCATTTCTAGCATTCATCCTAAATGTATGGTATTAATTTCACCAATAAAAAAGATTTAATGTGCAACCTGCTAGTTAACAAAATGTCAGTTCTTGAATAAGAGAAGAATAGCAAAAGGACTTGTAGTAGTCACCTCTGTAGTGTAATCCTTTCTAATAAATTCCCTCTGACCAGCCTAGATTATGCACTAACTGTATACTCAATTCTTTAATGAATATAGGACTACTCAAGGTCCATTTTATCTATGTTGCAGAATCAAAGGCACAAAGTCCTTTACAGTATTCTTTTATTTTCTTTTTCATGCCTGTAGGTCCTGTAGTGAGATTCTCTTGTTCATGACTGGTATTGATCATTTGTGTCTTCTGTCTTTCTGTGTTGGTCAATCTAGCCAGAGGTTTGTCAATTTTATTGATCTTGTCAATGAATTAGCTTTGGTTTAATTGATTTTCTCATGCTTTTCTGTTAATTTCATTGATTTCTGGCCTACTTTTTTAATCATTTCATTCTTGTGCTTCCTTTGGGTTTAACTTGATTTCTTTTCCTAGTTTCATAAAGTGGAAGTTGGAATTACTGATTTTAGCTCTTACCTATTTCTAGGATAAGCATTAACTGCCATGAATTTCCCTCTAAGTGATACTTCAATGGCATCCCACAGCTATGACATATTGTATTTTTATTTTCATTCATTCAGTTCAGATTATTTTTTAAAATTTCTCTTAAGAGTTCCTTTTCACCCATCAATTATATAGAAGTATTTTCTGTCATTTCTGAGTATTTGGAAATTTTCTAGATATCTTTGGTATTGAATCTTACCTTGATTCTGTTGGGATCATTACATTATTTCTATTCTATTAAAGTTCTTAAGATTTGTTTTGTGCTCCATAATATGTTCTCTCTTGGTGTATGTTCCACATGCACTTGAAAAGGCTGTATTAACCTGTTGTTGGGTGAAGTGTTCTATAAGTGGAAATTAGATCAAATTGTTGATAATGTATTCTGGTCTTTTGTGTCCTTACAGACTTTCTGTATAATTGTTCTACTGGCTGCTAGGTGAGGAGTGTTGAAGTGTTCAACAGTAACTATGGATCTGTCAATTCCTCCTTATTTTTATCAGTTTTTGATCAAATATTTGAAGCTATTTTACTAGATACACACTTTATTTTTTTAATTTTTAAGGATTTATTTATTTTAATTTAAATTCAACTAGACAACATACAGTACATCATTAGTTTTCGATGTACTGTTCAATGATTCATTAGTTGCATATAACTGGGTATTTACCAAAAGAAAACAAATACACTAATTCTAAAAGACTTATGTACTCATGTTTATTGTAGCATTATTTACAATAGACAAGACATGGAAGCAACCAAAGTGTCCATCAACAGAGTAATGTACAAAGATATTGTGCTCTACACACACACACACAGGAATATTACTCAGCCATTTAAAAGGATGAAATCTTGTCATTTGCAACAACATGGATGGACCTAGAGGGTATTAGGCTAAGTGAAATAAATCAGACAGAGAAAAACAAATAGCATATGCTTTCACTTATATGTGAAATCTAAACAAAACAAATAGATAAACAAAAGCAGAAACACACCCATAATTACAGAGAACAAACTGATGGCTGCCAGAGGGGAGGGAAGTGGGGGACAGATAAAATGGGTGAAGGAGAGTGGGAAATGTAGGCTTCCAGTTTTGGAATGAATAAGTCACAGGGATAAAAGAAACAGCATAAGGAATATAGTTTATGATATTGTATTAGCATTTTATGGTGGAAGAGCTTATCTATACTTTTAGAGAGTTGTTGAGTCACTATATTATATACGAGAAACTAATGGATTCTTGTATGTCAGCTGTACTTCAATTAAAAACAAATAAATAAAATGTCCCAACTTCAGCAATAAGGTAGGGGGAAAAAAGGAATATTCTTCCTCTCTCCACTTTTTGTTCTATTCAGGCCCTTATCAGATTAGATGATGCCCACCCACACTGGGAAGGACAATTTACTTTGCTGACTCCCTAGATTCAAAGACTAACCTCAGGTGGAAACACCCTCACAGACACATCCAGAAATAAATGTTTGATCTGGGCCCTCTCTGGCCAATCAAGTAAACACAAAAGATTAACCATCACAGTTGAGGTTTGTGTTAAATTTTATGTAATCTGTCAATCTCTGTCTTTTGGACCATTTACATTTAATTTAATTATTGGTGTACATGGATTTAAGTCTGCAGTTTTTTTTTAATTTTTATTTATTTATTTTATTTAAGCTTTTTTTATTTAAACATATAATGTAACCCCATCACCCTCTCCCAACCCCTCTCCCCCCCACCCCTCTCAGTTTGTTTTATGACATTAAGAGTCTCTTTTGGTTTGTCTCCCTCCTGATCCCATCTTGTTTCATTTATTCTTTTCCTACCCCCTTAACCCCCACCCCTGTTGCATCTCCACTTCCTCATATCAGGGAGCAGTTTTATTATCTTTTTATGTTTGCTTCCATATTTTTTCCTCTCCTACTTTCTTTTGTATCTGAGTATTTTTAGTGTTACATTTTAACTTACCTTTTGAATTTTCAGTAGATCTCTAAATAATTTCAAATGGTTGCTCTATGGATTAAAATAAACATCCCTGATCTTTCACAACTATAGAGCTATAATTTATATTTTATCACTTGCAGTAGAATATAGAAATCTTACTGTCATATGAGCGGGGTCCCTATGCACTCCCTGCTGTATGTTGTAGTCATTATTATATATATTAAATTTACATACATTGGAGTTTCCATCAAATAGTGTTATAATCTTTGCTTTCAACCATCATATTTTTAAACCTAAGAGGGAATAGCCTATTGTATTTACGTAGATATTTATCATTTTTCTCAATCACCCTTCATTCTTGAAGATCCCAGTTTCCATCTGGTATCATTTCCTACTTACCTCAAGGTTTTACATTTGGTTTTCAGAAATAAACCATGCCTGTGCATGGTTTTATTTGTATTTATACTACTTCAGGTTCACTGAACTTCTTGACTTTTTCAACAAATTTTGGACATGTTTAGCCATTATATATTCAAATTTGTTGTTCCATTCTGTTCTCTCTTTCTAAAATTCCAATGACATTAATGTCAGAACTGTAAGTGTCATTCTATAAGTCTCTAAAACTTAACAGAGTCTTTTTTCCAATATTGTTTCTTTCTTTGCTTAAGATTACATAAATCTAGTTATTCTATCTTCAAGTTTACAGATTCTTTCCCCTCTCATTTCCATTCTGCTATTAAGCCTACCCAGTGAACTTTTATTTTATATGTTGTATTTTTTTATTCTGATATTTCCATTATGTTTTTAAAGATAATGATGTACTATTATGTTTTTAAAGATAATGATGTACTATATGTTGGCTAACTGAATATAATAAAAAAGATAACAATATATATTTTCTATCATTTTGATCACAAGCATATTTTTCTTCACTTCATTAAGCATAGTTGTGATAGCTGTTTTATAATCCTTGTCCACTATTTCTGACATTATGGTAATCTTTTGGTTGTTTTTCTGTATCTTTTTTTCTTGAGACTGGGTGACATTTTCCTGTTTCTTCACTTGTTAAACAGTTTGTTATTATGATCAGAATATTTGGAATGCTAGGTTGTGCAGCCTCTGAGATCTTCATATTTTCCCCTGAAGAATATTGATATTTTTGTTTTGATAGTAAAGCAACTTAAATGGCGAACTCTGACTATTTAGCTGGGCTGGTTTGCATCTCTCTCATATATGCATGGTTCAGTGGTAAGCTAGAAACTTGGGCAGAATTTAATGCTCCTTATCTCCAGTGCTGTCCTTTCTGGAATTCCCCCCTCACTTCCTAATGTCTATGGTTACCAAAAACTTTGTCCTCCAATTCCTTAGGCCAGAAGGACTGCTAACTTTCTATCAGAATATTAACTGCCTCACAGTGCCAGGGAAGGTGGTGAAGTAGGATCTTCCTACTTACACTCACATCAGTGTAAATAACCAGAAAATGAACCAAAGATTTTCAGAACAGACTCTCCACAGTTAAATATAAAGGGGAGGCCACATCAAAGAGGTAAGAAGGGCAGAGACACAGTTGGGAGTTAGACCAGTGGGACCGTCCTCAGGAGGGAGAGAGGCCATGAGCACAGAGAGAGGGGAAAAATAGACCCTCACACCAGGTACCCAAAACACAGAGAACTCACATCGGGAAGATGAATCCCTGTAACATTTGGTTTTGAAAACTAGAGGGGCTTAGTTTCACAAGTCCTTACAATCAGCATGGCTTAATACCTGGAACTTTCCAAATCAGCAGGCTTGGCCCTGGGAGAGCCACAAGGACCATAAGAAACTGAAACCTGATCCTTAAAAAGACAACACAACAAACAGCCCCATGGAGATTCAGCATAGAAACATCACTTTGGAAAATGCCTGGGATATAGGGGAGAAAGATTTATTTATTAATCTCAGAACACGTACTGGAAGGGCAGGGATCTTTGGGAGACTTCTCCAAGAACAAAAGAACTGGCAGGTGTCATTTCCCTCCCTTGCTGTCCAGCGTAGATACATGGACCCCTGTGGAAACTAGCATAGTAACAACACTCTCCACTCTCCAAGCAGAGAGAGGCAGAGGGAGAGAGAGAAACAGACTCCTGGCTGAGCAGGTACCCCAACACAGGGCTCGATCCCAGGACCCTGAGATCATGACCTGAACTGAAGGCAGATGTTTAACTAAATGAGCCACCCAGATACCCCAACTAACTGGAATTTTTTTTTATTTAAGCTTTATTTAAACATATAATGTAACCCCACCACCCTCTCCCAAGCCCTCTCCCCCCCACCCCCCTCAGTTTGTTTTATGACATTAAGAGTCTCTTTTGGTTTGTCTCCCTCCCGATCCCATCTTGTA
>ML095643.1:48829-63332 GCA_003697995.1 Taxidea taxus jeffersonii
TGACATTAAGAGTCTCTTTTGGTTTGTCTCCCTCCCGATCCCATCTTGTTTCATTTTTACTTTTCCTACCACCTTAACTCCCACCCCCGTTGCATCTCCACTTCCTCATATCAGGGAGATCATGTGAAAGACTAACTGGAATTTTAATAAAAACTTGGAAAAATTACTTTGGATGTAAATGGGCTAAATGCTCAAATCAAAAGACATAAGATGATGAAATGGATTTTAAAAAAGCAAGATCCATCTATATTCTGTCTACAAGAGACTCATTTCAGACCTAAAGGCACATGCAGGTTGAAGGGATGGAAAAGCATTTATCATGCAAATGGAAGTAAAAAGGAAACCAGGGTAGCAATATTTATAATGAACGAAATAGACTTTTTTTTAAAGATTTTATTTATTTATTTGACAAACAGAGATCACAAGTAGGCAGAGGCAGGCAGAGAGAGAAGGGGGGAAGCAGGTTCCCCACCAAGCAGAGAGCCCGATCGGGGTTCAATCCCAGGACCCTGAGATCATGACCTGAGCTGAAGGCAGAGGCTTAACCCACTGAGCCACCCAGGTGCCCCTAACGAAATAGACTTTAAAACAAGACTGTAACAAGAGACAAAGAAGGATACTATATTATCATAAAGGTAAAAATCCAACAAGAAGATATGCACCCAGGGGCACCTGGGTGGCTCAGTGGGTTAAAGCCTCTGCCTTCGGCTCAGGTCTTGATCTCAGGGTCCTGGGATCGAGCCCCGCATCGGGCTCTCTGCTCATGGGGAGCCTGCTTCCTCCTCTCTCTCTGCCTGCCTCTCTGCCTACTTGTGATCTCTGTCTGTCAAATAAATAAATAAAATCTTTAAAAAAAAAAAAAGAAGATATGCATCCAACATGAGAGCAGCCATGTGCATAAGGCAGCTAATAACAAATGTAAAGGAAGTAATCAATAGTAATACAATAATAGTATGGTGACTTTAGCATTCCACTTACACCAGTGCATAGATCCTCCAAACAGAAAATCAACAAGAAAACAGTGGCTCTTAATGACACACTGGTCCAGATGGACTTAGCGGATATATGCAGAAAATTCTATCCTAAAACAGCAGAATACACATTCTTTACAAGTGCACATGGAACATTTTTCAGAATAGATCACATGCTAGCCCACAAAACAAGTTTCAACAAATTAAAAAAGAATGAAGTCGTACCGTGCATCTTTTCTGACCACAATGTTATTAAACTAGAAATCAGCCACAAGAAAAAATCTGGAAAAAAAGCACAAAAACATTGAGGTAAAATAACATGCTACCAAACAATAAATGGGTCAACCAAGAAATCAAAGAAGAAATTAAAAAATACATGGAGACAAAGGAATATGAAAACATAATGTTCCAAAATCTTTGGGATACAGCAAAAGTTGTTCTAAGAGGGAAGTTTATAGCAATACAAGCCTATCTCAAAAAACAAAAAATAAAACAAACACTATAACCATTAAACAATAATTCCTAATCCGCCCTTCTCCTTAGTCTCTGGTAACAACCATTCAACTTTCTGAAGCTGTGAATTTGACTACTTTAGATAACTCATAAAAGTGGAATCCTACAGGGGCACCTGGGTGGCTCAGTGGTTAAGCCTCTGCCTTCAGCTCAGGTCATGATCTCAGGGTCCTGGGATCAAGCCGGGCATCGGGCTCTCTGCTCAGCGGGGAGCCTGCTTCCCCCTCTCTCTCTGCCTGCTGCTCTGCCTACTTGTGATCTCTCTCTGTATCTGTCATATAAATAAATAAAACCTTTAAAAAAAAAACAAAAAACACAACTGAATCTTATGTCTAAAACAACTAGAAAAGGAAAAACAAACAAAAAAATCCAATAGAAGGAAGGATATAATAAAGATTAGATCAGAAATAAACAAAAGAGAATCTAAAAAACAATAGAAGAGATCAATAAAACCAGGAGCTGGTTCTTTGAAAAGATCAAGAAAATCTTTGCCAGGCTCATCAAGAAAAAGAGAGAGAGAGGACCTAAATAAATGGTATCAAGCCAATGAGGAGAAATACCAACACCACAGAAATAAAAAAGATTATAAGAGAATATTATGAAAAATTATATGCAAACAAATTGGACAATGGAGAAGAAATGGATAAATTCTTAGAAACATACAACCTCCCAAAACTGAATCAGGAAGAAATAGAAAATTTGAACAGACCAATTACTACCAATGAAATTGAATCAGTAATCAAAAACTCCCAACAAACAAAAGTCAAGGACCAGAAAGCTTCAGAGATGAATTCTACCAAATTTTTAAAGAAAAGTTAATACTTATTTTTCTCAAAGTATTACAAAAAATAGAAAAGGAAAGAAAACTTCCAAATTCATTCTATGAAGCCAACATTACTTTGATACCAAAACCAGACAAAGAAACTTCCCCCAAAAGAGAACTATAGAATATGTCTGATGAACATAGATGCAAAAATCTTCAGCAAAACATTAGAAAACCTAATCCAATAATACATTATAACAAATCATTCACTATGATCATGTGGGAATTATTCCTGGGTTGTAAGGATGGTTTGATATTCACAAATCAGTCAGTGTGATACATGATGTTAATAAAAGAAAGGATAATTACCATATGATCCTTTCAATAGATGCAAAAAGAATTTTACAAAGTACAACATCCATTGATGATAAAAACCCTCAACAAAGTAGGTTCAGAGGGAACATACCTCAACACCACAAAGGCCATTTATGAAAATATCACAGCTAACATCATACTCAATGGTGACATACTGGGAGGTTTTCTTCAAAAATCAGCAACAAGATAGAATGTCCACTCCCACCACTTTTATTCAACATAGTACTGGAAGTCCGAGCCACAGCAATCAGACAACAAAAATTAATAGAAGGCATCCAACTGGTAAGGAAAAGTAAAACTTTCACTATTTGCAGATGACATGATAATACATAGAGAAATCTTGAAAGACTTCACAAAAAAAACTAGTAGAACTGATAATGAATTCTGTAAGGTTGCAGAATACAAAATCAATATTCAGAAATCCATTGCATTTCTATACACCAATAATGAAGCAGCAGAAAGAGAAAACAATCCTATTTACATTTGCACCAAAAATAATAAAATACCCAGGAATAAACTTAAACAAGGAGATGAAAGACCTAAACTCTGAATACTATAAAACACAAACAAATGGAAAGATAGTCCATGCTCATGGATTGGAGGAATATAGTTAAAATATCCATACTACCCAAAGCAATCTTCAGAGTTAATGCAATCCCTATTCAAATACAAATAGTGTTTTTCACAAAACTAGAACAAATAACCCTTAATTTTGTATAGAACCACAAAAGACCCCAAATAACCAAAGCAATGTTGAAAAAGAACGAAACTAGAGGTATGGCAATCCCAGATTTTAAGATATACCACAAAGCTGTAGTACTCAAACCAGTTTGGTACTGGCACAAGAATAGACACAGAGATCAATAAAACAGAATAGACAACTCAGAAATAAACCTATGATTATATGGTCCATTAACCTTCCACAAAGGAGGTAAGAATATGCAATGGGAAAAAGACAGTCTTTTCAACAAATGATGTTGGGAAAACCAAACAGATACATGCTAAAGAATGAAACTGGACCACTTTCTTACACCAGATATAAAAATAAACCCAATAAAATGGTTTAAGGAGCTCTACGTGAGACATGAAACCATAAACATCCTAGAAGAGAGCACAGGCAGTCATTTCCCTGACATCGTCCATAGAAACTTTTTTCTAACAATGTACCCTGAGGCAAGGGAAACAAAAATAAAAATAAACTATTGAGACTTCATCAAAATAAAAGCTTCTCCACAGCAAAGGAAACACTCAACAAAACTAAAAGACAACCTACTGAATAGGAGAAGATGCTGCAAATGACATATCTCTGATAAAGGGTTAGTATCCAAAATATGGGGGAAAAAAACTTATGCTGGGGCACCCGGGTGGCTCAGTCAGTTAAGTGTCTGACTCCTGATTTGGCTCGGGCCATGATCTCAAGGTTGTGAGATCAAGCCCTATGTTAGGCTCTGAGCCATGCATGGAGTCTTCTTAAGATCCTCTCTCTCTCTCTTTCTAAAGAAAAAAAAGGAAAACACTTATGCAGCTCAATGCACACACACACACACACACACACACACACACACACACACACATACACACACACCCCATCCAAATAATCCAATCAAAATACTGGCGGAAGAGATAAACAGACATCTCTCCAAAGAAGACATCCAGATGGCCAACAGACACATGAAAAGATGTTTAACATCATTCATCATCAGGGAAATGCAGATCAAAACCACAATAAAATATCAACTTACACTTGTCAGAATGGCTAAAATCAACAACACAAGAAACAACAGGTGTTGGCAAGGATGTGGAGAAAAAGGAACCCTCTTACACTGTTGGTGGGAAGGAAACTGATACAGTCACCCTGGAAAACAGTATGGAGGTTCCTCAAAAAATAAAAAATAGAGCTACCATATAATCCAATAATTCTACTGGTGGGTATTTACTCAAAGAATACAAAAACACTAGTTCTAAGGGATATATGCACCTCTATGTTTATTGCAGGATTATTTACAATACCAATTTATGGAATAATAAATACAATATTATTTACAATAGCCAAATTATGGAAGCAGTCCCAATGTCCTTCAATAGGTGAATGCATAAGAAGATGGTGATATACATATACATATATGCGTATATATGTATATGTGTATATATATGTATAATTCTAATATCCTATATATATACGGAATATTAGCCATAGGGAAGACTGAAATCTTGCCTTTTGCAACAACAGGGATAGAGCTGGAGGGTATAATGCTAAGTGAAATAAGTCAGTCAGAGAAAGAGAAATATCATACAGGGGCGCCTGGGTGGCTCAGTGGGTTAAGCCTCTGCCTTCGGCTCAGGTCATGGTCTCAGGGTCCTGGGATCGAGCCCCGCATCCAGCTTTCTGCTCAGCAGGGAGCCTGCTGTGATCTCTCTCTCTGTTAAATTAAAAAAAAAAATTTGGGGTGCCTGGGTGGCTCAGTGGGTTAAAGCCACTGCCATCAGCTCGGGTCATGATCCCAGGGTCGTGGGATCGAGCCCCGCATCGGGCTCTCTGCTCTGCGGACAGCCTGCTTCCTCCTCTTTCTCTCTGCCTCTCTGTCTACTTGTGATCTCTGTCTATCAAATAAATAAATAAAATCTTTTTAAAAAAAGAGAAATATCATACAATTTCACTCATATGTGGAACTTAATAAACAAAACAAATGAACAAAGGAAAAAAGAGACAAAGTAAGAAACATACTCTTAATTATAGAGAATGAACTGATGGTTCCCAGAAGGGAAGGGGACTGGAGATGGGTGAAATAGATGATGGGAATTAAGAGTACAATCTGCCTCACACACTCTCATCTTTACCCTACCCTCAAGTTTAAAGGAATAAAAAGTAGGAAACACATCCCCTACTTTTCTTTTTTCCAAGTGCCAACATCCTTTGTTCACCCACCAATGCCTTGGTGTCATTATTTTTTGTCTAGAGCAGATGATGGCAAGCTTTTTCTATAAAGGGCCAGATAATAACTATTTTGAGCTTTGCAGATCATATAGCTCATCACACCTAATCAATTCTGCCATTATAGCCTGAAAGCAGAAATAAAGACTATATAAGCAAATTGCAGTGGCTGTGTTCCAATAAACTTTATGTACAAAGACAGGTGGCGGGCTAGACTTGGATTATGGGCCATAGTTTGCCAAACCCTAGCCTATTATTTGCAAGAGGGTCAAATCTAATAGGAGCTTACTTGGCTACACCAGTAACTGAAATTTTCTATAAAATATTTTCTGTACTAGCAAATTCATTTTAGGAAAATTCCATGTTAATTGTCTAAATAGAAGGGAATTCAAATTAATAAAATTTAAAGTGGGGGTGGGTGTGCGTGACATGGGTCAAAGTGGTCAAAAGGTGCAAACTTCCAGTTATAAGATAAATAAGTCGTGAGGAAGAAATATACAGCATGGTGAGTATAGTTAATAATACCAAGTTATAATACCATATGGTATACCTAAAGGTTGCTAAAACTTCTTGCTACAAGAGAAGAAATTGTAAATATTTTTGGTGATGGACATTAACTAGACTTACTAGTTATGAATATATGTATATTATGAATATATATATAAAACCATTTTGCTGTACATTGACACTAATATAATGCTGTAAGTCAATTATATCTCAATTTAAAACGTTAAAGTAGAAGGAAGTGAAAAAAAACCTACAAGAATGTAAAAAAAAATAAAAGATTATAACGATTTTATTATAAATGATGTATAAATTTAATGAACATGATTATAAGTCAAAGTGTGATTATTACACTAACTTTTTGTTTGTCTGACTTAGCATTAGAAAGGACAAGATCCATTAATTCATCCAAAAAATGTTTATTGAGCATAGATTACGAGTCAGGAATTGTGGTAGGTTCTGGGGATACAATGGTGAGCAAAACCTCAGAGCATAATGGTTGACAGCATGACCTGGAACCAGCCTCTCTGGGTTTGAATCCTGACTAAGCCATGTTTTAGTTTTGTGAGCTTGAGCGAGCTATTCTTTCTTTCTGGGTCTCACTTTCCTCTAGGTGGATGGCAATAATAATGCCTCATGGAATTGCTGTGAGAATTAGATGACTTAATATTCGTAAACTACTGAGACAATTGCCTGAGGCATAGTGAAAGTTATATATGTGTTTGTTAAATGACATAGACTTTGACCATCTCTAGCCCTAAGGAACCTAGAGTCCAGTGGGAGAACTGACTTTAACCCAAAAAGCATGCAAGTAAATGTAAACCACAAAGGAAACTTAACATAGAGCTGTGAGTATTTGCTTTATGGGGATTTGACCAAAGAAGGCATCTCTGAGGAGGTGATATCTGACCTGAGGATAAGTAGAGGTAAATTAGGCAAGAACCATATTTTTGGAGGAGGGTGATGAGTGATTCTGTTTCCTGTCTTGCTAAACACTCTGTTTGAGGAGGGCGTGACCCAAGTCTCAAACTTCTGTAGTCTCCATTATGCCTGGTAAGCATGATCGGCATACCACATAAGTCTGATAATGTTTGTGACAAACAGGGTTTTGCCATTCTGGAGGCTTATTCTTCCCTTCTGCTCGGCCCCCTCCAATCTGGGAAAATCTTCACAAACCAACTGTGCAAAGAATGTTTGGGGGAGGGGTGTTAAGACAGTCTTTCTAGAAAGAAGTCAAGGTCACTGAAGGGAAGCAGCAGTTTGGGTGACGAATGCAGACTCTCTTTGTTAGCATTTTGGCTGCTGTATTATTTCCCAAGCATTTGCTCCACAGACTTAGCCCTGGGAATCTAAGTAGTTGTGCTGATCAGAGGAGCCTATAGGCTGAGGCTCCTCTTGCTTCCCTGTGGTGTTCAATTCTGAAGCCTACTATCCTCTGGGGGGGGCATTCTTTACAAATCGAAGTCTCCATTTTATCACATGTGGCTACAGGATCAGAGTCATCAAGCACCTGCAACAATTTTATTTCCAGGATTCTTTCTCTTGTCAATGACAGATCAGGAAACAAATGTATGAAAGCAGATATCTTTTTTCCTCATCCAAAAGTGGAGCAACTGACATCATTTGCAGTCTGGAACTGTTGAAAACCCTGAACAATCCATTTCAATCTAGTGTATAGATTGTACCCATCCAACCTCAGGACCCACCCATTGTGCTTACAGCTTTGCAGTATTTTAAGAGGTTTTGGTGTCTACTTGTAAAAAAAAAAAATAGATAAAAAGAAACGACAACAATACATCAGTTAGGACTGGACTCTTTGCAACCCACTGAAGACGCAATCCGAATGGTCTTAACCCCCCGAAAAGGGAAAGTATTGGTCAGTGTCACTGTACATTTCAAGGGTAAACCCAGCTTTGGGTGAGCTTTTTTCTGCTCAGTTGCTTTCTCACTCCCCTCTCTCCATTTCTCAGCTCCACTTCCTTGGTTAGAGCTCTATTTTCAAGTACAGTCTCCCTTCTCAGTCCAAAGAGGGACTTAGCTGCTATTTCCAGAGGTATCTACTACCCCATTCACATCAAGCAAGAAAGTAGCTTACTTTCCTCAGTTCTTCTAGCCAATGTCTTAAGATTTAGGTCCAATCGGTACAGCTTGGATCATGTCCCCACCCCCAAAATAATCACTGTGGACAGGGGATGAAATGAGTGACTTAGCCTAGGTCATGTGTTCTCCCCGGGATAGTCAGCTGCCTCAAAACTGCATGTCTCCCCAATCCCCCAGGACTGGTGGGAAGGGACAAAATGGAAATGCACAGCAGGAAGGTAAACAACATACATCCACTCTGTGCAACAATAACTATTGCTTATATTAGATAAGTGTTTTCACTTTAAACTTTTGGAAGTCCTTTTCTGTTCATTAACACACTGGAGCCTTGCAACAATCCTTGAAGGGAGCTAACACTGGATATATTATTTTCATATAGCAGAGGAAACTGAAGCCCAGATCTGTCAAGTGAATTGGATAAGTCTGCAAAATTGCGTAGTGTTAGAGACGCTTGACTCTCAGGCTGTAGAAATCTGGATTTTCAGAACATCAAATCCATATGTCGGGTTGTGTTTATTTCATCTTACACCAGATCCCCAAGGCCATTCTAGTGTGTTTAATGTGTAACTTTTTCTGCTAAACTGTGTTTTCAAACTCTGTGTTGTTGTTTTGTGTGCATATATCCTTAATCTATATAAATAGTACTACGCTGTGTATTTCATTCTGTTTCTTACTTTTTTCATTCCAAATTATGTTTTGAGATCACTCCATGTTGCTGTATGTATATTTAATCTGTTACTTCCAACTGTTGCATAATACTCTATGGCACACATCCATCACATTTTATCTAGCCAATATCTCAAGTCAAGGATTACCACTGGAATTCTGCTAAACATCTACCAGCACAAATAACACTTCCATGAACATCTTCATACATGCCCCCTATGGGCTTGTTTTTGGATATTCCCACATATTCAGGAGCAGAATCATTGGATGAGAGGACACGTGTATATTTAATGTGATTATGTTAATTGTATAACCCTCGGGACAATGAAGCTTTCCTAGGCCACTCTTTCTTCAATTTCAACCCCTATGGCTTATTTCATAGTTCCCTTTCCTGCTTTAGTTTCTCTATTTAGTACTTACCACTATTGAATAAATGAAATATCTGTATATTATCTTTGTTATCTTATTATAATTATCACAAGAATAGTCCAACAGATTTGTGTCTGCTTCATTCACTGATTATATCCCAAGCACCTAGAACAGCTCTCGATGCATGAATGGTGTGCTATAAATATTCACTGAGTGAATGGAGTGGTGTCAAATTGTTCTCCAGAATAGCTGATCCCATCTACATCATGCAGAATGTAAGGTTTCTTATATCCCCATATCCTCATCAGCACATTATCAACTTTTTAATTTTTACTCATCTGAGAGCTGCTTACTGAAACTTGTGTTTCTGTAATTATTAATGAGATCTAGCACTTTCTCATGGATGTCATTCTATCTATGCGCTGCCTTTGGTAGTAAGCTCCTTGTTACTAAAGAGGCAAATCAAGTACTAGTAAAGATTCCTAGAGAAATACCCTGAGCTCTGCATCCATATCCTTAGCTAAAAGCAAGCACAGTATTTTTTCTCTCATTCACACCCAAGGAAGTGGTATCCCAGGATTAATTCATATATGAAGCTCAACTTGCAAATGCCATACCCTCCTTTCTCAGCCTGTTCCAGATTCTCTCAGCCCACAATGGAGAGCAGGTTTTAAGCTTCATCTTTTTTCTCTGGTCTAAGCAGCTTGGTGTGCCAAATGGGCCAAGGCTTAGGGTCAAGGAGACAAAGTTCTAAAGGTTCACTTGTTTCACCTTTATTAAGACTCTGCAATGTGCCAGAAAGTGCTCTAGGCCCTGGGGATCCAGTCTCTGACCTCAGGCAATGTGCAATCTTGTGGGCCAAGAGTCACATTGTATAAGCAATTACATTCAGAGACTGTGATGAGGTTTAGGCTGGAAGTAAGAACAGGGTGTTGGAGTCCACAAAAGAAGGTCACTTGACCTGGTCCAGGAAAGGAGAAACAGGAGCAGATAAGATAGAAGGAAGGTTCCTCAGAAGCATATTGGTTGAACTGAAAGTAGAAGGTCAAGTAGAAGCTTACCAGAAGGATTGGGTGGGTGAGACACGAAAAGAACTGTATATGCACATTCCAAAAACTTACAGGTAGTTCACTGTGGCTTAAAATGAGAGGAGGAAGGTGTGGTAGACAGTAGCCATTTTTGCCAATTATTCCAGTTCTCAGTCACCCCATTTTTCTGAGTCCATTGTAAGATAGCACCTCCTGCCCCCTCCTTGCACCCAAGGATGGTCGATGAATTGTGAACAGCAGTGATGCCTGTCATTTCCAGTATGATCATTTCACAGCCAGAGTAAGAGCCACTGGGCTATCCTTCCACTGCCATGGTGGTGGAGACTCCATGAACCTTTGTCTGTGAATGAAGATGAAGTGGCGCCGAGTTCCTGCTGACTTGCAACTGGCAAGTAGCTGAGTGAGAAATAAACTTCTGTTACTGTGTATCACTAAGATTTGGGGTTGGTTTGTTATCACAACATAACCTAGCCTATCCTGACTAATACAGAAGGGAAGGGTGGCAGGAGTGATGAATGGAGCCATGGAGGTAAACACAGGCCTAATCATGATTTGTTTCTTAAGTCATGCTAAGAAGTTTATCTTGTGGGATGAGTGGTTGTTATTCCCTGTTCTGCAGAACCCTTGGTGCCTCAGGGAAGATAAAAGACAGAATATTCAGGGATCCAGCCTTTGACACTCACTTAAATAAGGCACTTTTGCTTTTATCCGTCCTTTATTATGGTTTATTTAAATATTCCATTTTTAAAACAAGGCTTCACTAGCAACAACAAAAATGAGCAAAAACCCTGGATGAATCATGATTAGACTTGATTTTAGAAAGATTGCTCTAGATCCAGAGACTGGATTGTCAACAGGAAAGTCTGGGGGGAAAGAAATAACTTTGGAAGCTACTGCAGGAATCCAGATGAGAGATGATGGCCAACTGAGCTAGACAGGTGGCAGTGAGGATGGAGAGAATTGAATATATTTAACAAAATATTTGGGAGATAGAATCCACAGACTTGGTGGCAGATGGTCTCTGAGGGGTTGGTGAGAGAGTGAAAGGCATCAGTGATGACTCCAAGATTTCTGCCTTGGACCAAAGGTCAGTGCCATCTGCTGAGATGGGAATCACAGGAGGAGAAGCAGGTTCAGGGGGAGAATCTGATGAACTCACTTCTGAATATGTTGGTTGCCCCAGGCTCCTGAAAGCGTCAAGTTGGGAGGACTTGCAGGAAAGAGGTCTGCAGTTCAAGAAGTCCAAGTTCCACTGCTTAGCAGTTCCACCTCTGTGAGCCTCAGTTTTCTCATCTGTAAAATGGGTTAAAAATATTCAGCTTCATCATGTTGTTGGTTCATATCAAATGGAAGAATTTGTGCCAGAAAGTGGTATGGACATTCTAAAATGCCACATAAATCATTAAAAGTATGCACTCCACCATTTCCATTCCTCAGGTGCCGCCCTACTTCTTGTCAGCAGAGGTATGAGCTCTGGCTCTGATCTTGGCTGCACTCCCTGAGGGGTGGTGAGACGCATGCCTCAGATGTGACTGAAGCTGCTCTAAATCCGAAGGCCTACCCCTTAACAGACGCCCACCTCACCAAGAAACCACTAGACCTCGTCCAGCAGTCATGCAATTACAAGCACCTTTGGAAAGGAACCAGTGAGGCCACCAAACTCCCCAATAGGGCATCTCTGAGGCCCTGGAGATCATCCTGTGCCATCAGAGAAGGCTCCCACCTGAAGCAGCAGATCCCATCCATTCAGCAGTCCATTGAAAGGCTCCTTGGCTAACCAGGTGACCTCTGCCCTACGTGGCCTTGAGTCTTCCCCCTGGGTTGTGTATGATATTATTGGCATGTAGTTTCTTCAGCTACTATCTCTGCATAGATTCTAGAACTGAATCTGGTTTCTGCATGTTTGTATTGCTTTCTTTTGGTTTTACACACTCTTATCCATATAGTACTCCCCAACACTACCCCAACCTCCCATTCTCCTCTCCCTTGGCCATCCTATCTCTCTTTTGAAACAATGAATTCAGGCCCCAACAGGTGGAAGCCTGTTGAATGGTGACACCATTCAAAGGCAGGGTAGAGCCAGCCAGGATGGAGATCAAGTTCCAGCTTTCAGGCACTAACTTCCTGTTTTGCAGAGGGCATGAAGGGAGTCAACCACATTCACTTTGTAGCCATTGTGCCTTGCCTCCAAATTCATTCCATACGTGTCTACTGGCCAGGGGATTATGTATCACTGGGGGAGAAAGCAGGTATTCAGTGAAGTTGTGAGGTGTATACCCAAGTGTCATTTTCCATTATATCCCTGCTGTTTGCTTTGATGATGGGATGTTATTCCCCCCACATCCCCCAAGTCCCAACCATGCCTCTGAGGGGAGCAGGGCAGTGCCATAGCAAAGGGATGTGCTGTATAATTATAGAGGTTGTCTGGACGAGTTAGACATGAGGTTGTTGACCTAGGTCTTGAAGGAGTCCAGAGTGGCAAGAAAAAAGAGGGTCAACTGATGCTGGAATGAAGAAGTCTGGGCAAGTCATGGAGACCTGACTAGAAGCGAGGGCAGGCATGCCGGAATCTGAGAAGACATCCTCTCTGGTGAATGAAGATGTCTTCAGGAGATACTTGGTATCAGCTCTGAGAGCCCTTACCCGCCGTTTCCTGCCACGATGTGCGTCAGATGTATATATTACTTATCATATCAGAAGGACAGTGTTAGCATGTCCTTCTTGTGAGCACCTTAATGAAGAAATATATTCATAATCCCCCCAAAATGGTAATAAGTATTTTCATGGGGAACAAAATAAATGTAAGGAGGAGGGGAGAGTTGTCAGGGGACATTCAGGAATTCTTTGGCCTGAAGAGAAATTACAGAGCTTTGTCTGATTCATGGTGGCATCACCCAGGGACTTTCCAATCTCTGGGAAACTTATCCCTACAAAGAAATTATTTCCAGTGGCTTGGTGTCATGGCGATTTAACTGACTTGAGCCAAAAGTAGGGGATTTGGAGGAAGTCTGCCTAATCGCAGGCAGTGGGAAATTGGGCTGGAGCCAATGTAAATGTGGCAGGCTGGGAAATATTTTTGCAGACAGAAAGCATTTAAACAACTTTTTATTGTGGCAAAATATACATAACAAAAAATTTATCATTTTAGCCCTTTTTAAGTATACATTTCAGTGGCATTAAGTACACTCACATTGCTGGGTAACCATCACCAATATCCAACTCCAGAACTTTTTCATTATCCTAAACTGAAACCCTGTATTCATTAAACAATTAACTCTTCATTGCCTCCTCTCCCCTGCCTCCGAAAACTACTATCCTACTTTCTGTATCTATGAATTTGACTATTCTAGTTACCTCACATAAGTGGAATCAAATAGCGTTTGTCCTTTTGTGTCTTGTTTATTTCACTCAGTATAATGTCTTCAAGGTTCATCCATTTCATAGCATGTGTCCAATTCTCATTGCCTTTTAAGGCTGAAAAAAAATCCTATTGTATGTATCTACCACATTTAACTTATCCCTTCATCCATTGATGGACACTTGAGCACTTTCCACATTTTGCATGCTGTGAACATGGATGTACAGATATCTGATCAGATTCTTGCTTTCAATTCTTTGAGGTATATATGTAGAAGTGGAATTGTGGAATCATACAATAATTGTTTTTTTTTTTTCTTGAGGAACCACTATACTATTTTCCACAATGGCTGCCATTTTACATTTTCACCACCAATAAACAATGGTTCACTCTCTCCACATCCTTGCCAACACTTGTCATTTTCTGTAATTTTTTTCTTTACTAAATAGCCATTCTAATAAATGTGAAGTGGAATCTCATTATGATTTGGTTCACATTTCCCTAATGATTAGTGATATAGAGAATCTTTTCATGTGCTTATTGGACATATGTATAAATTCTTTAGAGATTCATCTGTTGATGGACATCTAGGTTCTTTCCATAACTTGGCTATTGTGGACATTGCTGCTATAAACATTCGGGTACACGTGCCCCTTCGGATCACTACGTTTGTATCTTTAGGGTAAATACCAAGTAGTGCAATTGCTGGGTCATAAGGTAGCTCTATTTTCAATTTTTTGAGGAACCTCCATGCTGTTTTCCAGAGTGGTTGCACCAGCTTGCATTCCCACCAACAGTGTAGGAGGGTTCCCCTTTCTCCGCATCCTCGCCAGCATCTGTCATTACCTGACTTGTTCATTTTAGCCATTCTGACTGGTGTGAGGTGGTATCTCCTTGTGGTTT
>ML095644.1:0-14265 GCA_003697995.1 Taxidea taxus jeffersonii
GATTTATAGCTATCATCTATTCGTGGAAAGATGCCTGGGGACAAAGTGGCTCCAGCCACCTTTGATTTATAGTAAGCAGGTAAAAAACTGCATGGTTAATGGGACAGTTTCTGCTTACATAGTCCTCGACTGCAGTCAGTGAGTCTTGCTACCTCCTCTCTCCTAACCACCTCAAAAACAATACCTAGATTAAGGCACCTTGAGAAAGTATTAGAATATCAAGTACTCAAGATATGTTGCTCAACCAGATATATCTACAGCATCCCTCCCATCCTGTATTAATTTAGAAGGTTACTTATGCAGTACAACAGATTGAGGCAGCCTTCCCCAAAGCTCATCACTTTGAATGTTAAAGGATTGATTTTACACCAAGTTAAAACCTGCATACTATAATCTGTGCATGAAAAGCAATAATATACATCCACTTTCAAATGGAATGCCATTTATAAAGACATATAAGTGCTTATATGTCTTTATAAGTATTCCAAGCAAAATAAGTTTCAACTTAACAGGGTTCCTCCCCACCCCACAATTCTTTCTTGAATTTAAAAGAAACATAACAGGAGCAAATTTGTTTTTAAATTTCTGCCTTGACAGCACATTTAAGTGTTTAGAGCCAGCATCATCTTAAATGTGTAACTTATATAGTGAATGAGGCTAGGCCAGACTTCCCAAAAGTGTATTTCTGAGAACAATGATCCCATAAGATGCTGAATGAAAAACACATTGTTGGAATATGACAATTTTGTTTCCCTCTTTGGAAGGTCACAACGAAAGCCTTAAAAATTCCTGTAGTGATGGGGCGCCTGGGAGGCTCAGTTGTTAAGTGTCTGCCTTCGGCTCAGGTCATGATCCTAGGGTCCTGGGATTGAGGCCCTTATTGGGACTCCCTGCTCAGTGGGAAGTCTGCTTCTCCCTCTGGCATTCTCTCTGCTTGTTTTCCCTCTCCCGCTGTGTCTCTCTCTATGAAATAAACAAACAAACAAAAAAATGCCTGTAGTGAGAACAAATTGGTGGTTACCAGAGACAAGAGGGCTTGAGGGGACAAAATGAGTGAAGAGGATTAAAAAGTACAAGCTTCTACTTATAAAATAAATGAGTCATGGAGATGTAACATACAGCATGGAAATATAGTCAGTAATTTATTATCTTTGTAAGGTGACAAATGGTAACTAGACTTATAGTAGTGAGCATTTTGCAATGTATGCAGATGTCAAATCACTATGTCATACACCTGAAACTAATGTATTGTATGTCATTTATACCTCAATAAATTAAAACGTTTTAAAAAATTCTGTAGCAAAAAAAATCTTTTGCTATGTTTAATCCCAATTTTTCCTAACCTTAAATCACCAAAGTATACTGCTTTTAACAAGTAATACATAGAAGCTTTCTAAGGGACAGGAATTTTATGAAACCCACTTTTATAGACCTATGACTAGAATATTCTGTGCCTTTATTAACTATATTAGTACTGGGGTTGCATAATACTTGACCATTTGTTTTAAAAAATAGTATGAAAGACTAACTGAATACTAATCTTGACTTGATATTATTAGCAGAAATTCATGGTCTTCAATTTATGTAGAACAGATATTTCTACTTTCTTCTGAAAACATATGCATTGATTGGATTATCATTTTGTTATGGAAATACAGAATGAAGAATGCATATCTTTTGTAGAAATTCCTTCACCTATCACTGCTATCATGTAAAAATATATCTTTGTAAGACACTTTCTCTTTTATAACATACCTTTAAAAGCTGGAGAAATATGCCTAACATTACCCCTGAGCTTCACTGTAGGAAATTCTTTACTTTGATCCGTGCATTGATAAAGAGAGAAAAGTAAGCTAGGACTTGGAGTTTTGTCCCCTACCAGCTTACACAGTTGAAATCCACTCTGGGTGTTGGCCAAAGAAACTTGAGTAACAGTGGCATTCAATGGAATGGTGATTTCTTTGTTTGTTCTTAGAATGGTGATTTAATATGTCTTTCAAAAGCAAAACAAGGTAGACAGTTTCAGTACCATCACCAATCCAGGAGCCCAGTGGTTAGCTTCCATCCCTACAAATCATATTATGGTCCTAACATGGATTCTACAGACCTCACAAAAGAGTGTTCACTAGGTGAGAAAGTCCTCTTTAACATGTTTTCCTGGTAACCACAATCAACAAACCCTGCTTACATTCTAGTGAGGGTTGTGGATTTCTATATGTATTTTGTTATTTTAACTGAGAAAGTGTGCAGTCTCAATAATATGAGAGTCTCTGAATAAAGGATAAAGGAATAGTATGCAATCAGTAGTCTCTCCCGATGGTGATTAAGTGAACAGTCAACTAGGATATGGCCATGACCATGGGTGCCTAACTGTTATATTTGGTGGGCACTCTCCAGGCATAAGTAAAATCATCCATGGGCAAGATGCAAGCAAAGCAAATATTTCATGAATATGATACAACTCTGTTCTTTAAAATGCACCAGGAACATTGAAAAAGAAAGCCATGGACTGGGAGTAAAAAATATTCACAATACTTATATCTAAAAAAGAACTTATATCTTTAAAATATTAAACTCCTACATATCAGTAAAAAACAACCTGTTTTTTTTAGATGGGCAGACTAGAGAAACAGGTACTTTATAAAAGAGGGTATTCAAATGGTGAAGAGCATATGAAGAGGGGCCTAACTTAATTAGTAATTAAGAAAATGCTATAAAAAGCAATGAAATGCTATAGCAAACCTCTTAAAGTGGATAAAATATAATCTGGCAACAATACCACATGTTGGGGCAAATGTGTAGATTGTCTGGAGCTCCCAAATAATACTGGTTCAAGTGTGAATTAGTATGTTTGGAAATACTTACCAAAGCTTAATTTACATTTCCCCTATGAGCTAGCCATTCCTCTCATATGTATGTACCCAGAAAGATTAGTGCATATATCCAACAAAATAACACGTACAATGTTTTGTCTATAGAAAAACTTGAAACAACATAAAATTCTCTACAAATTTAAATAGATCAATAAAATGCAATATATTTATATAGTGGAATTATACACAATCATAAATAAAAAAGAACTACTGTTTGCAAGAAAATAAATGTCATAAACATAATTTTAACTAAAAGATAAAGACTATTTGCCATATGATTTCATTTATATGAAGTTGAAGAAGTAGCCACAGGTACCTATAATGACAGAGGTTAGAAGAGAGGCTTTTTCCACTGGGGCTGGTGGGAACATAGAATTAACTGGGAAAGAGTGTGAGGAAGCCTTATGGGGTACTGGAGGTGGTCAGGGCTCTTTCCCCTTTTTACTTATTTATGGAAATGTGCAGAAGTTTTATTGCACCTAGTTTTCTCGCTATGCATCAAATCCCCATAAATGTGTACTATTCAGTACACATTCAGTTTCTGCTAAAATACTTTAGAGAAAGAAAATACTAATTTTTCTATCCCTCCCTTTGCCTACTCAAGCCCCTGAAAAAAAACATTAATATCTGTTCTTTAATTCAAGCTTTAAAACAGAGCCAGGCTCTTAACTAGTGCCTGATAAACAGTATCTAATTTCTACCATCTACCTGTGGATGTGGCTTTGACCAAGTCTTTTCTAAACAAGGGTGGCTGGCACTGAAGAAAAAAAAATGAGTCATTTTATATATTTTAAAATGAAAATTCTATTTCGTTTTGTAATTTAAAGAAATTTCTAAACAATATCTGGCATCTGGTCAATCTGAATAATATCTCTTATGTCTTATAGACATATGGAATTTCTCAGAATGCTATTGTTAGAAATGTCATGGATCTGTGAAAAAAATTATCTCTAATTTGATCAATATGTACTTACACATATGCCATTAACTGCCATTTCTCTCAGCCTTCAGGGGATATTTTATGAGCCACATGAGCCATAACCTTGCTTTATTATAACCAAGAATAAGAATACATCTCGTCAGTACAATAATGCCCACAACAATAGAGGGCATGGTTAAGAAGCACTCATTGTCAGAGACTCCATAATAGGATCTAGAAATGATAAAGAGGTCCAATGCAGGATGCTGTAGAAGAGAAATTTTGGTGTAAAATCCCCTTAAGTACTATTTAAAATCAAAGCCAATATGCAAGGGAAAAAAAGTTTTAAGGTGTAAGTGAACACTGTAGCAGTTTGGGGAAGGAAGGAAGAGAGGGAGGGAGGGAAGAAGGGAGAAAGAAAGGAGGGTAGGAGGGAAGGAAAGAGGCGGGAGGGAAGGAGGCAGGAGGGAGGGAAGGAAGAGAAGGAGGGAGGGAAAGAATGGGTGAGCAGAGGACAGGTAATGGAATGGGTTTTAGACAAGTGGGGATATTGTGCTGATAGATGAAAAGAAGGCATATTGAGGGAGATATCCTTACTTTGATGAAAAGAGTATAGAATTTTCTATCCTTGGGAACCTAGGGGATAAAAGCCTGGTGCTGTTCCGATCAAAGAAACCCTAATATTTACATTTATTGAGTGTTTCGTTATGTCAATGTGTAGGTCTCAAAGTATGATTCAAACCAGCAACATCACCTGTAAACTTGTTAGAATGTAAATTCTCAGGCTTCACTGCAAACCAACTATATCACAGTTTTTGAGGGTGGTCTTTGTTATTATTTTGCTTTGGGTTTTTTTCCCCCACTAATTTCAAAGGAATGACAAAGGTTTTTTTTTTTTAATATTAACATCTTCCAATAAGCAAGATTATTGTAAATCACAACATTGACAGCCTCGTTGAGGAATTCAAAATGCCCCTTCCCTCTGGTCCTCTTTGCAGGCTCTGTAAGGGCCATTGAGAGAGGACAGCAGGCCCTGAGGATACGGCCACAAAATGTGGAGGAGGGTGGAAATGGGAAATTGCAAAACAAACTCCTTCACTTCATTCCCCCTGGAATCATCTCTGTATCAGAATGTGCAAATACCATTCTTTCCTGGAAGGAATTAGGCCTTCTCAAGGCTTTTACCAAGAATATGTATTCCCAGCTCAGTTTCCAGGGCAACACCTCCTGGAGAAGGACGTAGAGAGCTGTGGGGGACTTTCCCCTTTGGAGAATACATCTCTGATTTTCAAGGTCTTTCCTGCTGTTGTTCCTCTAATAATACCTCTTCCCCTACCCCTCTGCCTACTAAACTTGCAGTCTCCTCAAATGAGTAACCAACCTTTACTAAAAACTAAGGGAGCTTAGGGTTGTTAACAGAACTGGTTCTGTGCCATTAATTACTCATTCTCTATCCAAGAGATAGAGAATCAGATATACTCCAATAACATCTGATATAATGATGATGGCAATATCTGAGCATATGTCTCAAATGTGTTTCCATTATATCTTATGGCTTCTGGGAACATCTCTGGGTACTTCCTTCCTAGCCCTGCTCATAATGTCTTGCTTATTCTTAATTTCAACCCTGGAGGTGGTTCTGTAAGATCTCCAGTTGATTTTGATATAGTCTTAAGGTTGAAAGACATTATATTAAGCAAGACATTCATTGCTTCTTGTTCTCCTCAGTGATTCTATAAAAGAGCTGTTGTTAATGCCTTGCCTTACCAATGAAGAAACTGGAACTTTTTAAAAAAATATTTTATTTATTCATTTGTCAGAGAGAGAGAGGGAGAGAGAGCGAGTGAGCACAGGCAGACAGAGTGGCAGGCAGAGGCAGAGGGAGAATCAGGCTCCCTGCTGAGCAAGGAGCCCGATGTGGGACTGGATCCCAGGATGCTGAGATCATGACCTGAGCTGAAGGCAGCCGCTTAACCAACTGAGCCACCCAGGTGTCCCAAGAAACTGGAACTTTAAGAGGCTCATTATTCTGTTCAAGGTAATACAGCTGATATGCAAAACAGTTGAGGATAAAACCCACATTTGTCAAACTATAAACCTCATATTTTTAGTCATTCCTCTAGATCCTCAAGAATGAAAGTTCATTAATTTCAATAAATATTTGTAATACCCAACCCACAATTCCTAAAATATAATTCCAATTGCTAAAGCATCATCTTCAAAAGATGTAGGTACACTTCACCTCCAAAGACTGGCAAAATAGAAGTCTTAAAATACAAATAGCTGGTTGAGGAAACCCTTTATGTATGTATGTAGGTAAGTAGGTAGGTAGGTAGGTAAATTCAGGCATATGAGTTAGGTTAATTTCTTCACTAAAGTACAGTGTTTCCTGCAGTAATAAATGGACACTCTGCTATTGGCTCTTAAGTCCTAGCAAAGGCATTTTCCACCCCTTGGGCTAAAATTCCCTGAGTTTCTATATTTCCTGTTATCCACTTCCTCACCTCATGTAGCTGTCTCAGCCTCCGATAATATGGCTTCTACCACATCTTTCAACTAAAATGGATTTTGCCAAGGTCCATATCATACCCTGCCTCATCTCACCACTCTGCAGCAATGGCTGTTAACCAGTCCCTCCTTATTGAGAAGCTCTTCTCCCTTGTCTTCTGGGATACTGTACTATTATAGTATCCTTCCTATGTCTTTCCACTGCCTTCATCATTTTCTTGGAGTGCTCCTCACACTTTGTGAATCTGTTTTCATGTGGAGTTTCAACCTTAACTTTCAGATAGCATACTGTTCTTGTTCTCATCCAAACCTGCACTAATAACAATTCTTAATGATGATGCCTAAACTTTTATCTCCAACTAAAATCTTTCTCTTGAACTATAGACCTATATCCCCCTGCCTGTTGACTATACCCACTTATGTCACATAGTCACGTTAAAATCAGTTCGCTCAAACTCAACAACCTCATGCCAATAATGCTTTCCTCACCACCTCTTGCTCAGTGAAAGGTGACATAATGTGTCCAATTTGTCAGGTTTTTCAATGTTATCTTTGAGTGTTCCTTCCCTCTACATCACTGCTCTGACACTACCTTTGTTTAAGCTACCCTTGGTTCCAGCCTGGATTATGGTAATTGCCCTAAAGCTGATGATCAGTTTCTCTTTGCCATTTGATTCAGTTTTCCATGCACAGCCAGGGTGCTTTCTAAAATTCATTTTCTCTTTGTCATTCACCAACTACAAAGCTTCTGTGATTTCCTCACGGTAAATTTATTTTTTTATTTTTTTAAAGATTTTATTTATTTATTTGACACAGAGAGAGAGATCACAAGTAGAAAGAGAGGCAGGCAGAGAGAGGAGGAAGCAGGCTCCCTGCTGAGTAGAGAACCCGATGTGGGGCTCGATCCCAGGACCCTGGGATCATGACCTGAGCCGAAGGCAGAGGCTTTAACCCACTGAGCCACCCAGGCACCCCTCCTCAAGGTAAATTTAATTGAGTAACTAGTTTATTTCATCCATTATTTTTCTTTATCAAGCTAATCTATTGGTATTTTCCTATTCCTTGATATTGAGAGCTTAAAGTTCAAGAATAAATTGGCCATATATTTATTTTAACTTTGGAACTTCCTTTAACTGATAATCATTAATTATTTGTGGTTCACAAATTACCCAGAAGAGCAGGGTCTATTGTGATCAGTGGGCATGATATAGAGTGGGTTTTTTTTGCTAATTAATTAATTTGAATTGTAGCTGCCACACAGTGTTGCATTAATTTCAGGTGTATAACATAGTAGTGTGACAACTCTATATATTACAACGTGCTCAAGTGTAGCTACCATCAGTCACTGTACAACACTGTAACAAAAATACTGACTTTATTCCTTATGCTGTACCATTCACCCCCCTGACTTATTCATTCCATAACAGAAAACCTCGACCTCCTACTCTCATTTACTCATGTTGCCCAACCCCCCATTCTCCTACCCTCTGGCAATCATTAGTTCTCTGTATTTATGAGTCTGTTTCTATTTTTTTGTTTGTTCATTTGTTTCTTAAATTCCAAATATAAGTGAAATCATATGGTATTTGTCTTTCCCTGAGTTAATTCAGTTAGCATAATACCCTCTAGGTCCAACCATATTGTTGCACATAGCAAGATCTCTTTTTTATGGCTAAGTAGTATTTCATTGTGTGTGAATACATTGTGTGTGTGTATGTGTGTCTCACTCATATCTTTATCCATTCATATATTGATGGACACATAGCTTGCTTTCATATCTTGGCTATTGTAAATAATGCTGCAATGAACATGGGGGTGCATATGTCTTTTCAAATTAGTATTTTCATACCCAGTAGTAGTTTCTGCATTGTATTGTCTTTATATTTTTTTTATTTAAGCTTTTTTTATTTAAACATATTATCTTTATATTTTTAAGTTTTGGAAAAACATTCATACTGTTTCTTTTTTTTTAAATGTATAATGTATTATTTAGCCCAAGGGTAGAGGTTTGTGAATCATCAGTCTTACACAATTCACAGCACTCACCATAGCATATACCCTCCCCAATGTCCATGACCCAGCCACCCTCCCCCTCCCCCAACCACTCCACAGCAACCCTCAGTTTGTTTCCTGAGATGAAGAGTCGCTTATGGTTTGTCTCCCTCCTGATCCCATCTTGTATCATTTTTTCCCTCCCTACACACCAAGACCCCCCACCCTGCCTCTCAAAATCCTCATATCAGAGAGATCATATGACAGTTGTCTTTCTCTGGTTGATTTATTTCGCTTAGCAAAATACCCTCTAGTTCTAACCACATCATTGCAAATGGCAAGATTTCGTTTTTGATGGCTGCCTAGTATTCCAGTGTGTGTGTGTGTGTGTGTGTGTGATCGCCCACTTCATTATCCATTCATCTGTTGATGCACATCTAGGTTTTTTCCATAGTTTGGCTAGTGTGGACATTGCTGCTATAAACATTCGGGGACATGTGCCACTTTGGATCACTACATTTGTATCTTTAGGGTAAATGCCTAGTAGTGTGATTGCTGGGTCATAGAGTACCTATGCAACTTTTTGAGGCACCTCCATACTGTTATTCCAGACCAGACCTGGACCAGCTTCCATTCCCACCCACGGTGTAGGAAGGTTTCCCTGTCTATGCATCCTTGCCAACATCTGTCATTCCCTGACTGGTTAATTTTAGCCATTCTGACTGGTGTGAGGTGGTATCTCACTATGGTTTTGATTTACAGTTACCTGATGCCAAGTGATGTTGAGCACTTTTTCATGTTTCTGTTGGCCATTTAGATGTCTTCTTTGCAAAATGTCTGTTCATGTCTTCTGCCCATTTCTTGATTGGATGATTTGTTCTTTGGGTGTTGAGTTTGAAAAGTTCTTTATAGATTTTGGATACTAGCCCTTTATCTGATATGTCATTTGTGAATGTCTTCTTCCATTCTGTCAGTTGTCTTTTGGTTTTGTTAATTGTTTCCCTTGCTGTGCAAGATATTTTGATCTTGACAAAGTCTCAATAGTTCATTTTTGCCCTTGCTTCCCTTTCCTTTGGCAGTGTCTCTAGGAAGAAATTACTGTGGCTGAGGTTGATGAGGTTGCTTCCTGTGTTATCCTCAAGGATTTGGATGGATTCCTGTCTCACACTGAGGTCTCTCATCCATTTTGAGTCTATTGTTGTGTGTGGTGTAAGGAAATGGCCCAGCTTCATTCTTCTGCATGTGGCTGTCCAATTGTACCAACGCCATTTGTTAAAGAGACTGTCTTTTTTCCACTGGACCTCCTTTCCTGCTTTGTCAAAGATTAGTTGACCATAGAGTTGAGTATCCATTTCTGGGCTCTCTGCTCTGTTCCATGGATCTGTGTGTCTGTTTTTGTGCCAGGACCATACTGTCTTAATGATTATAGCTTTGTAATAGAGCTTGAAGTCTGGAATTGTGATGAAACCAACTTTGGCTTTCTTTTTCAACATTCCTCTGGCTCTTTGGTGTCTTTTTCTGGTTCCATATAAATTTTAGGATTATTTATTCCATTTCTTTGAAAAAAGTTGATGGTATTTTGATAGGGATTACATTAAATGTGTAGAATGCTCTAGGTAGCAGAGAGATTTTCACAATATTTGTTCTTCCAATCCATGAGCATGGAATGTTTTTCCATTTCTTTGTGTTTTCCTCAATTTCTTTCATGAGCACTTTATAGTTTTCTGAGTTCAGATTCTTTGCCTCTTTGGTTAGGTTTATTCCTAGGTATCTTTTTTTTTTGGTGCAATTGTGAATGGGACTGACTCCTTAATTTCTCTTTCTTCTGTCTTGCTGTTGATGCATAGAAATGCAACTGATTTCTGTGCATTGATTTTTATATCCTTTCACTATACTGAATTCCTGGACAAGTTCTAGCAGATTTGGAGTGGAGTCTTTTGGGTTTTCCACATATAATATCATATCATCTGCAAAGAGTGAGAGTTTGACTTCTTCTTTGCTGATTTGGATGCCTTTAATTTCTTTTTGTTGTCTGATTGCTGAGGGTAGGACTTTTAGTACTATGTTGAATAGCAGTGGTGGTCGTGGACATCCCCGCCATGTTCCTGACCTTAGGAGAAAAGCTCTCAGTCTTACCCCATTGAGAATGATATTCTCTTATGGGCTTTTCATAGATGGCTTTGAAGATATTGAGGTGTGTACCCTCTGTGCCAACACTGTGAAGAGTTTTGATCAAAAAGGATGCTGTATATTGTCAAATGCTTTTTCAGCATCTATTGAGAGTATCATATGATTCTTGTTCTTTCTTTTATTAATGTATTGTATCACACTGATTACTTTGCAGATGTCGAATCAGCCTTGGAGCCCAGGAATAAACCCCACTTGGTCATGGTGAATAATCCTTTCAATGTACTGTTGGATCCTATTGGCTAGTATTTTGGTGAGAATTTTTGCATCCATGTTCATCAGTGATATTGGTCTATAATTCTCCTGTTTGATGGGGTCTTTGTCTGGTTTTGGGATCAAGGTAATGCTGGCCTCGTAAAATGAGTTTGGAGGTTTTCCTTCCATTTCTATTTTTTTGGAAGAGTTTAAGGAGAATAGGTATTAATTCTTCTTTAAATATTTGGTAGAATTCCCCTGGGAAGCCGTCTGGCCCTAGGCTCTTGTTTGTTGGGAGATTTTTGATGACTGTTTCAATCTCCTTACTGGTTATAGGTCTGTTCAGGTTTTCTATTTCTTCCTGGTTCAGTTTTGGTAGTTTATATGTCTCTAGGAATGCATCCTTTTCTTCCAGATTGTCAAATATGCTGGTGTATAGTTGGTCATAATACATTATTATAATTGTTTGTATTTCTTTTGTGTTGGTTGTGATATCTCTTTGTTCATTCATGATTTTATTAGTTTGGGTCCTTTCTCACTTCTTTTTGATAGGTCTGCCCAGAGGTTTATCAATCTCATTAATTCTTTCAAAGAACCAGCTCCTAGTTTCATTGATTTGTTCTATTGCTTTTCTAGTTTCTATCTCATTGATTTCTGCTCTGATCTTTATTATTTCTCGTCTCCTGCTGGGTTTAGGCTTTCTTTGCTGTTCTTTCTCCAGCTACTTTAGGTGTGAGGTTAAGTTGTGTACTTGAAACCTTTCTTGTTTCTTGAAAAGGGCTTCTATTACTATATACTTTCCTCTCAGGACTGCCTTTGCTGTGCCCCAAAGATTTCGAACAGTTGTGCTTTCATTTTCATTTGTTTCCATGAATATTTTCAATTCTTTCTTAATGTCCTGGTTGACCCATTCCTTCTTTAGTACTTCTTTTACTTCTTTTTCTTTTAGTACTCTTTTAGTACTCGTTAGCCTCCATGTATTTGAGTTCTTTCAAACTTTCCTCTTGTGATTGAGTTCTAGCTTCAGAACATTGTGGTCTGAAAATATGCAGGGGATGATCCCAATCTTTTGGTCCCATTTAAGACCTGATTTGTGACCCAGGATGAGGTCTGTCCTGGAGAATGTTCCATGTGCACTGGAGAAGAATATGTATTCTGTTGCTTTGGGATGGGATTTTCTAAATGTATCTGTGAGGTCCATCTGGTCCAGAAAGTCACTTAAAGCTTTATTTCCTTGTTGATCTGCTTAGATGATCTGTCCATTTCAGTGAGGGGGTGTTAAAGTCCCCTACTATTATTGTATTATTGTTGATGTGGTTTTTTTTTGTTTTTGTTTTTTTTTGTTTTTTTTTGTCATTCATTGGTTATATGATTGGCTGCTCCCATGTTAGGGGCATAGATTTTTTAAATTGTTAGATCTTCTTGTTGGACAGACCCTTTAATCATGGTACAGTGTCCTTCTTAATCTCTTATTATAGTCTTTGGCTTAAAATTTAATTCATCTGATACATGGATTACCACCCCAGGTTTCTTTTGATATCCATTAGCATGGATATTGTTTTCTACCCCCTCACTTTAAATCTGGAAGTGTCTTTGGGCCTAAAATGAGATTCTTGCAGACAGCATATCAATATGTCTTTTTCTTTTTAATCCTTTCTGATACACTGTGTCTTTTGATTGGGGCATTTAGCCCATTTTCATTCAGGGTAACTATTGAAAGATATTAATTTAGTGCCATAGTAATACCTGTCAGGTGACTGTTACTGCGTATTGTTTCTCTTCCTTTCTGATATACTACTTTTAGACTCTCTCTTTGCTTAGAGGACCCCTCACAATCTTTTCTGTAGGGCTGGTTTGGTGTTTGCAAGTTCTTTTAGTTTTTGTTTGTCCTGGAAACTTTTTTTATCTCTCCTTCTATTTTTAATGACAGCCTAGCTGGATATATTCTTGGCTGCATATTTTCCTCATTTAGTGCTCTGAATATATCATGCCAGTCCTTTCTGGCTTTCCAGTTCTCTGTGGGTAGGTCTGCTCCCAGTCTAACATTTCTTTTTTTTTTTTTTTAAGATTTCATTTATTTATTTGTTAGAGAGAGAGAGAGCACAGGCAGACAGAGAGGCTGGCAGAGGCAGAGGGAGAAGCAGGCTCCCCGCTGAGCAAGGAACCCAAAGTGGGACTCGATCCCAGAATGCTGAGATGATGACCTGAGGCAAAGGCAGCCGCTTAACCAACTGAGCCACCCAGGCATCCCCCCCTCTAATATTTCTACCATTGTATAATACAAACCTCATGTCCCAAGCTCCTTTCAGGATTTACTCTTTGTCACTGAGATTTGAAGTTTTACTATTAGATGATGGGGTATGGACCTATTTTTATTGATTTTGAGGGGGATTCTCTATGTTTCCTGGATTTTGATGCTTGTTCCCTTCACCAAATTAGGGAAATTCTCTCCTATAGTTTGCTCCAATATACCTTCTGCCCCTGTCTCTCTTTCTTCTTCTTTTGGGATCCCAATTATTCTAATATTATTTCATCTTATGGTATCACTTATCTCTTGAATTCTCCCCTCATGGTCCAGTAGTTAGTTGTCTCTCTTTTTTCTCAGCTTCTTTATTCTCCATCATTTGGTGTTCTATATCACTAAATCTATCTTTTGCCTCATTTATCCCCCAGTAAGAGCCTCCATTTTTTATTGTACATCATTAATAACCTGTTTTATTTCAAGTTGGTTAGATTTTAGTTCTCTTATTTCTCCAGAAGGGATTTTATTTCTCCAGAAAGGAATTCTCTAGTATCTTCCATGCTTTTTTGAGTCCAGCAAGCACCTTGGTAATCATCATTCTGAACTCTAGATCTGATATCTTACTAATGTCTGTATTGACTAGGTACCTAGCCTTGGTACTGCCTCTTTTTTTTTTTTTTTTGAGGTGAGTTTTTCCACCTTGTCATTTTATCCAGATAAGAATAGATTAATGAGAGAACAAACAACATTAAAAGGGTAGCAACAACCCCAGAAAAATATACACTAACCAAATTGGAAGAGATCTGAAACTGGGAGAAGAACAGAGGAAAAAAGAATTGTGTGTGTGTGTGTGTGTGTGTGTGTGTGTGTGTGTGTGTGTATTAGATTGGTGAGTAGAAAAGACCCTCATGCTTGATTTTGGGTGTATTTTGGTTTCTTAGAAGAAACTGCCTCACAAAATTTTAAAGAAAGACAAACTTATATTTATGCAAAAATAAAGGATAAACACCATTACAGGATGGATTATGACTGCAAAGATGAAAATTTAAAAAGATTCTAAAAAAGGAATTGATAAGAAGTTGGTTGAAAAAAGAAAAAAATAAAGGAAAGAATGTGATCAGGCTGGATACTAGAACAAAGCCATGCATCAGATTTAGGGTATATTTTAATCTGTTAGGAGAAACTATATGCCATAATTTCAAAGAATGAAAAACCTATATGTGTACCAAAAATATGACTAAATAGAATGAAGGGAAATATGATTGTAAGAATGAAAAGTTTAAAAGATTTTTAATAAGGTATTGATAAAATAAAATAAAGAACTTTAAAATAGGAAAGAGTAAAAATTA
>ML095644.1:14365-49289 GCA_003697995.1 Taxidea taxus jeffersonii
AAATAAATAAATTTTTAAAAAATTAAAAAAAAAAAACAGAATAGGAAAAAAAGATAAAAAAACCTAAACTTTGAGAGACTAAAGTATCATAGGGAAAAAGCCATGAATTCCATATGCTGTATTCCTATATTTCTGAGGTTTTGCAGTTATCATTGATCTGTGAACTGGGTCTTGGCTGGATATTCTTGTTGATCTTCTGGGGGACAGGACTGTTGCATTGATTCTCAAATATTTTTACCCAAGGTGGAATTGTACCACCTTTGCCAGAGACAAGGCTAAGCAATCTCCTTGTGTTTGCTTTCAGTAGCTTTTGTTCCCTGAATGCTTTCCATACAGCTTTGGTGGAGTAGAAGATGGTAGCCTCCCAATCTCTGGTGCTGGAGGAGCCAAGAGTTCAGGGTCCCACTCCTCAGCGCACCCTCAGAGAAAAATAGTCTCTCCTGTCTCCCTGATCTCTGACTGCACTCCATGCTCACCCAGCCTGTGACCAGGCATTTCTGTCTCTGGTGCATGGCCCCATTTTGAGTCTCCAAACCCAGCAGATTCCTGCAGCATACTCCCGAGCCACTCCTCCTGGTGAAGGAAGATGAGTGTCCTGGATCTGCCACTTGTGGGTTCCCTGCTCAAAGAGCAGTGGTCCGACTGTGCCTCAGATTATGGTTTAAGGAAACCCTGAGCTGAGAGCCCCTCCTCAGCTCCATCTCTGCAGCCAGCCTCCCTGCTCCAATACCTGGGAGCTCTGCCACACATAGACAACCCCAGTCTTTCTGTGACCCCAAGGGTCCTGAAACTACACTCTCCCCGCAAGTGTTCCACCCCCACTTAGCCACTGGAGCAATGTCCCTCAGTGAAGCAGACTTCTAAAATTTCCAATTTTGTGCTCTGCTTCTCTCTCACTTGCCAGGAGCTAGTCCCTCCTCCTGCAGTCTGTCTTCCTGTGTGTCTCTTCAGATTCACTTCTCCATACATCCTACCTTCCAAAAAGTGGTTGTTTTTCTGTTCCTAGAATTGCTGCTCTTCTCTTTGATCTGTTGAATATGTAGGTGTTCAGAATGGTTTGATAACTATCCAGCTGAACTCTTGGGACCCAATGATATTAGGTTTCCTACTCCTCTGCCATCTTGCTCCTCCTCCTCCCCATACTATTTTCTGTACCAGTTTACATTCCCACCACTTATATTTGGAAGAACATTCATACTGAGGCTGCAGCAATTTATGTTCCTACCAACAGTGAATGCTGCTTCCCTTTTCTCTGTGTCCTCACCTACACTTGTTATTTCTTGTCTTTTTAATTCTGGCCATTCTGACAGGTGTGAGTTGATACTGCATTGTGGTTTTGATTTATATTTTCATGATGATTAGTGATTTTTTTTATGATTAGTGATGTTAAGCATCTTTTCACATGTCAGTTGCCCATCTGTATGTCTTCTTTGAAAAAAATGCCTGTTCAAGTCGTCTGCCCAATTTTTAATCAGATTGTTCTCTTGGTGTTGAGTTGTTGAAGTTCTTTATATATTTTGGTTATTATCACCTTATTGGATATATCATTTGCAAATACCTTCTCTTGTTGATTAGGTTGTCTTTTCATTTTTTTTTTGTTTTTTTCTTTTAAGATTTTATTTATTTATTTGAGAGAGAGAGAGAGAGAGCACGAGTGGTGGGGAGAGGTAAAGGAAGAAACAGATTCCCCACTAAGCAGGAAGCTCAACACTGGGCTTAATGACAGGACCCCAAGATCATGACCTGAGACAAAGGTAGACACTTAAGCAACTGAGCCACCCAGGCACTTTTGTCTTTTCATTTGTTGATGTTTGCATTCACTGTTCAAAAGGTTTTGTTTTGGTGTAGTCTCAACAGTTTATATTTGCTTCTGTTTCCCTTGCCTCAGGAAACATATCAAGAAAAATATTTCTAAGGCTGATTTCAGGAAGTGTTTTTTTATTATTAGACTAGTACTTTTTGTCAGACTATAAATACTTATTTTTATATAAGCATATGTCAATATCATATATGTTTCATATATAATGTAATAGATATATCATATGTAATGAATATATAATCAGTACTTAAGTTGATATATATACACATATGTGTGTATATATATATGTATATATATATACACACATACATATATATATGTATATATATACACACACACACACAATCAATTTACAGAAACATTCAAAATGAACTACTGTCAAACAAATTTTCCAAGGTTGAAATATCCATTAGTTGAATTTGTGGTTTTCATATAAACCAATTAACCAGTTTTATAATTCTCTATTTCCTTGTGGCTACTATACCACCTTTCACCCAAATTTTTCAATAACTTCCTGATTTTTCATGTCTATATGCCTCGCTGTCCTACTCAAACTCCCTAAATCCTCTCTCCAAACTGCTTTCAAAAAGGATTTTTCTAAAATGCAAGTCAGATCATGCTGCCTACCCTGCTAAAAATGCTTTAATTCTCAATGCCTGAGGATAAAATCTGAATTCTGTAAGATGTTCCACCAACAGCTCCATAGTTTGACCTCTGCACCATCTCCTCACAGCCTTCCTTTCCAAAACACCCACCACACCCATCCATCCATCAGCCATCCCATTGTACATCCCAATCTTGCTATACAAATTGCTAGTTACAGCTCGTTATTCTTACTTCCTGAAGTGACATTTTGACCCCCACACTCCACTCCTTCCCCACTCTCCCTCCCCTACTTTTTGCCCAGATAATTCCAATTTATCATTTAGGTGATGTCACTTCTTTAGAAAACCCCTAAGATTGGTGTTATAAGAGGAATATCTCTTACATATCATTTTAGTCTACCACAGTCACTATATTTTAACACACATCAAACTACTTTTCTATTTCTTGTTTATATGTCCCTCTTGCTCATTAGTCAGTAAACTTATAGAAGGATGAGTATCTGTCTTCTTCACCATCACCTTCCCAACACCTAACACAATGCCTGACAATTAATAAGTGCTCAGTATATATTTATTAAATGAGTAACTATGATACATACAAGCTTATTAAACTCTAAAACTTAAAAATAAGGCCAAAGTATAGCTAGATGTCCTTTTAATGTCAGACTGAATTATTGTCTGAAAAAGACCTTCTCAAAGATCATTTTATTTTCTAAGAAAATGCATCTTTCTTTAACTTAGTATTTACTATTGATTAGGGCTCTGACTCTCTGAAGTTTTATGTGAACTTATAGATTTTTGTCTAGTAGAGAGACAAACTATTGTTTTTTTCTAGTAGAAAAAATACCCTTGAAGGATATGATTTTATTGCCCTTTAAAATATGAACCAGTTTTGTATCTAATTTAGCGATTTTCTTCTAATATACTTTCTTTCTGTGATTGTGTATGTACACTCACTTCAATTCTTCTCTGAACCAGCTTTCATTCTCTGCCTGTTTCATTAATAAGTAAATGTTTTCATATTCTTAGGGTATGTTTGTAAGACAAGAATAAATTTACTTCATTGTGTTTTAAGTTATACAAGAAACACTGAGCCTAGCATTAGTAGCTGTTTCTAGGGAGAAAAAATTTTTTCATGGTCAAATATGTTTGGAAACAAAACTTCAAGTTATGTCTACCTTTGAGATTTTAGCAATAGCCATTCATTTGTTCAAGGTTCTGAGAAATTTGAAGATGAGGTCATATGTTTTGTTTAATTTAGCATTTCAGGATCATTTTTATTAGTAGTGTTTTAGGGAAAACAGTTCAGAAACACTGGTTTAGTTGTAACATTGGAGGATAGTACTTTAAACAATAATTTTCATATTTGAAGTATTTATATTTTGAATTAATGTTTAGTTCCCCTAAATTTTTTTCATTAAAATAAGATGAAATTCTGAATCTCCAAATATACATATCAGAAAATCCTCCCTATAACTGCAGGAAAGAGGTTCTGACTTCTCAGTAGTATAGTCACATAGGTATAATAGTTTAAAGGGGATTTAAATTAGGAAACACTTTATGTTCCATGTAGGTATACCAAAATAATTACAATCATTAAGTGAAACTATCGTTCAGTTGTGTTTTTAATAAGTCAGTGGAGATGGTGAAGGTTCTAAGGATACCTACAAAAGGGGGCATGTTATCTAGTCTTAGAGAAGAATCATATGGAAATGAAAACATTAGGGAGCAATTAAATACTGAAAGTGTGCACTACTTACATTCAAGGCATAAATGGATTTCTAGAAGATTTAGGATTATGAGGACTTCAGTATTCAATTTTTTTGCTTTTGGATTTATTTTTCTTTGAAAGTGATTGTGACAGGAGCCTGGAAACAATGGAGAGACTGATCATCATTTCTATCTCTACTTTTCTAATAAGAAAAAAAAAAAAGCAAGAAATTGCTGAAGATTGTTCTCTTATGAGTTTCTTCTTGCCCCATTTAGACTTCTAAATGACTACATGGATGGCTACACCAGCACTAATAAAAACATATTAATTTTATCTTGTTATGAACACTAAAATTCATTAGTCTTGTATCCCCTACTCCCTCATAATTATGTCTTGTTTTTGCTGGTTTAACAGTTTTCCATTTTAATCGAGCTTTGTCAGAGGCTGTGGGCTGAATTGCCCTGTGAAAGACTGATTTGCTTCCAATCCCTATAATCTATCCCCTTGAAGGCTAGAGATTGAAATCATTAAGGCACTGCTGTTGCCCTTGATCTCCCCTCACAAAGGATAGAGATTGATTAGTTGACAGTCGTTGACCTAGATGACTCAAAATGAAGTAGTGATGAAGCCAAATCAAGTGCATACATCTCTGAAAATTTGATGTCATTTATTCTGTGTGGGTTTTTTTCAGTCTTATTTCCTCTTTCCTGTTTTTGGTTAGATATTTATTAGAGATGACAACCCAGCTCCACCCTTCTCCCCATCCCATACTTACCATGTTCTTACCTTCCAGGGCACTGAAGAATTTTTTAATTTCCTGAATTAATAATTTGAAAATGTTGTCTAAACATTATGGAAAATGGTAACACAGAGTACTTATTATTACATATCTATGACTTGAAAAGCTTAGTTATTATGAACAAATATCTCTTCAAAAATTGGTTGAAAGTTGGTTTCCAGTTATTATGCAAACACAGCATTTTATAGAATGAGCATTTCTCACCCTATAGCTCTAAGCTTAGGAATGGTATCAGTGCTGAAAAAAAAAATCTAAACCAATTCATGTAAGAAAGTGAAAGTCTCTGTTAAAAAAGAAACCACTTTTTTTTTAATGTTACCTTCAACTTATTAAAATTGTTAAAGACACCTGACCTTCTTTTGGGGATTAGCATTCTGTTCCATTGATAACTTTTACCAGTCACGTTCTGGCACAATGCAATTCTGATTTCTTGAGCTTAATATCCGATATAACAATTTAATATTTTTCCAGTTTTATTGAAAAATAATTGACTTTTATTACTGTATAAATTTACAGCATACAGCATGATGCTTTGATTTATATATATTGCAAAATGATTACCACAATAGATTCAGTGAACATCCATCTTTACATATACATACAATAAAAAGAAAGGGAAGAAGCAAAAAAGGGAAAAAATCCTCGTGATGAGAACACTTAGGACTTATTCTCTTAATAGCTTTCTTGCCTATCACACAACAATATTAGTTATACTCATCATGTTGTACTTTACATCTCTAGTACTTAGTCATTTTACAGATGGTAGTTTGTATCTTTTCACTACCTTCCTCAATTTCCCCCTTGTGCCACCCTTGGCTTCTGGTAATCACAAATCTAACCTCTTTTTCTAAGAGTTTGTTTTTTGTTGTTTTTTGTTTGTTTATTTTAGATTCTACATGTAAATGTGTTCATACAGTATTTCTCTTTTTCTGTCTGACTTATTTTACTTAGCACAATACTTCAGGATTCATCCATGTTATGGCAAGTGATAGGATTGCTGTTGTTGTTTTTTTTTTAATGGCTGAATAGCATTCCATTGTATATATGTACCATAACTGCTTTATCCAGTCATCTACTTATGGAAACAGGTTTTTTCCATGTCTTCATTGTTGTAAGTAATGCTGTGATGAACATGGGGGTGCAGATATCTTTTCAAGTTGGTGTTTTCTTTTCCTTTGGTTATATTTCCAGAAATAGAATTGCTGGATCATATGATAATGCTATTTTTTTTTTTATTTTTTGAAGATCCCCTATAGTGATTGTTCCTGTAGTGGTTGTATCAATTTACAGTCCTACCAACAGTGCACAAGGGTTCTCTTTTCTATACATCCATACCCACATTTGTTATCTCTTGTCTTTTTAATAATGGGCATTCTAATAGGTATGAGAGGACACCTCATTGTGGTTTTGATCTGCATTTCCCTAGCAACTAGTGATGCTGAACATCATTTCAGGTACCTGTTGACCTTTTGTATATGTTCTTTCAGGAAACTTCTATTCAGATTCTTTGCCAATTTTTTAAAATTGGGTTATTTGGTTTTTTGATGTTGAGTTGTATGAGTTCTTTATAAATTTTTGACATTAGCCCTTTATAAGGTATATGATTTGCAATTTTTTTTCATACTGTGGATTCCCTTTTCAGTTTGCTAACAGTTTCTTTTGCTATGCGGTAGCTTTTTGGTTTGAAATAGTCCCACTTGTTTATTTTTTATTCTGTTGCTTGTGCTTTAGGTGTCATATCCAAACAATTGTTACCAAGACCCATGTCAAGGAGCTTTATTCCTATGTTTTCTTGTAGGAGTTTCATGGTTTCAGATCTTACATTTAAATCTTTAAACCATTTGGAGTTCATTTTTGTGAGTGGTATGAGATA
Organism: Taxidea taxus jeffersonii; assembly: GCA_003697995.1. Classification (NCBI taxonomy): domain Eukaryota; kingdom Metazoa; phylum Chordata; class Mammalia; order Carnivora; family Mustelidae; genus Taxidea; species Taxidea taxus. Next base: position 21,173 of record ML095644.1, read on the forward strand.
TGCATCCAGTTTCATTCTCTTACCTGTGAATATCCAGTTATCTTAACACCATTTGTTAATGAGACTCTCTGTTCTCCATTGAATATTCTTGGCTCTCTTGTTAAATATTAGTTGATTGCATAAGCTTGGGTGTATTTCTGAACTCTGAGGTCTGTTCTATTGGTCTATTTGTCTGTTTTTATGCTTGTACCATACTGTTTTGATTACTATAGCTATACAGTATAGCTTAAAATTGGGAAGTGTGATGCCTCCTGCTTTATTCTTGAAAGCAACTTTTCAATACACATTTATTATTTCTGTTTTAGTTTCTACTTTATAAGGTGAAGAAGGCATATTTTAAAAGCAAATATGCTTGTAAATATTCTGGGATCATGTAATTGGACCAATGTGAGAACTGAGCCTTTTGAATTGAATTGGCATATTTGGTGAAATGAAAAATAAGAGTGAGAAAGGATTGGTCAGTTTAATAGTTTAAGTGAATGTCAGAAAAACTTCCAAGTTCCTGGTAGCCCTGTTGCTTTGTATTGATATTTACAATTATGAAAAAAATTATTGTAGATGGTGAGCAGGTAAAAATAGCCTTCTAAAAATTCACTTTGATGATATAGTTTCCAGTTCTTTCCTGTTCTCTGGAGGGAAGTAGCCTAATTTAGGCATGTTTAGTATTTAGAGCAAAAGAAGGCCGTATAATGAAGAGACTGACAGGCATCTTCAACCTGCCCCACCTATCTCTTATTTCCACATTTCCCCTTCAATATCTTTCCCTTTTTAATTCCCAGAGTCTTGAATTTATGATTCTCTCTCTTTTCTCCATTTTTAACTTTAACATTTCCCACCATTGGTACTGCCATCTGCAGAAGTCACAGCCACCTCATTTAAAGGGCAGTAGACTCCATATCTGGGGAATAATACAGTCTCTCAAGAAACTGAAATATATTTTAGGTGAAAAATGTGTGAAGGTAACTGAGCATCAGTGATGGGGGTAGACAAAGTTCTAAGTAAATTCCAGGATGATAATAATGATGAGTTAGGGATACCAATTTTACAACCATTGCAACAAAAACAAATCTCTGAAAATTGAGGTAGAAATCTTTTTAATGTTCATGCTGAGCTGACAATGCCTACATTTTTGAAGTTTCATTTGGCAGGCTTGACACAATATGCTTGGTGAAATATAATTAGTGTCTTCCTTGGTTTGATAGAGAAGGTTAGGTGTACTTGAGTGAAATTTAGACCCAGAGTTCAGGGAGTCCATATAGATATCACAGAAGATTGGGTGAATAAGCCATGCCTTAAACAGCAGAAGAATAGAATGCAAGTTAAGATCTAGTTTAAACCTCCAGTGATTGGAAGCAACACTGCCATAAATCACAGGGTTGTTTGTTCTGCCTTCATGCTCTGTCAATGATTTTTGTCCAGCCCCTCCCCTCCATTTTGTTTGCCATCCTAAGAGTGTGATAACTCTTTTTCCAACAGTCATTTGCCAACTCCTATTTATTTATTAAGTTTTCCTTTCTCTAAATAACAGGCCGTGGGGAAGTTCTGCTGTGCTGTATTTCTACAAATTTGTAAAACGTGATTCTGTCACGGTTACAACTATGTAAAGGCTCTAGGAACAGAAAGTTTCCTTCCATTTTGCCAACACTGCTATCTAGCTGATGTAAATATAAAGGAGTGCAACCAACAACACTAAATACAGCCTTTCTTTCCCTGAACTTTCAAAGAATAAAAATATAACAAACATTTAAAAAATTCATCTATATGTATATATGTGGGTATATTCAGACCTATGTATTGTTGAATTATTCTAAAATGTTATGTATTTCATTTCAAAAATACTATATGCATATGTAAATTTAGATTAATACGTTTATATGAGCATTTCTAATTCTTAGACTTCCACAGATCTTGAGTGATACAGGTTAGTTAGCTCAGATCATGTTTGGAAGAGAGTCAATTCTAAATTATGAAAATAATAAACAAACTAGGAATCTCCATTCAAAACAATCCCGATATTGCTTCATAAAAATATCTAAAATTATTTTATAAAGGAATCCATAGAGAATTGTGGGTTTTCTTTCCTTTATACTTTATAAACTGCCAATAACTTGGGGATGTTAGGAGTGTAGGGGAAACAGTAATTCTGAGATCATTTGCAGGAAAGCAGGGTTTTTTTTATTTCTATATTTGCATACCTTGTTTTAAAGATTTGAATCATAATTATTCCAGGTAATTGATTTTTAAAAATATAATGGAGTAATAAGCAAAAAATTAATTCATTTCCTTTTACAAAAACAGTTTTTTAAAAGATAAAGATCTATACTAATAAATATGGGTTTTTTTAACATGTAATGTACTGTCAAACCTAAAAATATAGAAGTATGTGTGGGTAAACTTTTTAAAAAATCACCAGTAGTACAAACAAATTTTATAGCCCAATTTTTACAGCAGGGCTGGAGGGGTTGCCATATTTAAACGTGTGACCTGTTTTGAGTATTTGGGTCAAAGAGAAGTGAGGCACCAATGTGTAAAGTGGCACACACAGAAGAGTGAAAGTGGAATTGAATACAGCTAAGAATGAAGGAAAGTTTGAAAGATTTTTTAAAATCCTAAGTTCATAGATAGTATTCCATTCAGAGAATGAGTATTATTATGTGACCACTGTTTACTCTCCCATCATCTGATCCAGGGCCAGTGACTAGTCAACACAAGTTCTTGGTTTAATACTGGAATCAGAAGGGCATGGGTTTAAATTTATGCCCATCCCTTGCCAAGTAGCTGTATGACCTTAAACAATTACTTAAGCTTTGGTTGCCCATTTATACAATGGAGTCACTGGAAGTACCCACCCGTAGGGTGGCTGTGGGAATTAAATGTGTGAACCTATTTAAAATTGTTAGTAAGGGGCATGTGGTAAGCACTCAAATTATAGATTATTACCATCACCTTGACAAACTGTTCATCTTCTCTTTCCATGTCTTCATGTGTAATATGGATTAACAAGAGAACTGAGCTTTAAAAATCAATGAAAAAATTTAGCTCAGTATCTAGTGATTTGTAGATGCACGACATAATTAAACATCCCCTCCTTTTATCGCTTTCCACAATTGGGCTGCATGCTATGTGAGACACAAAAGGATACTTACTATTTGCCCAGCCCTCTGCTGGTCACTGAGGAAATACACCTTTTTATTCATTCATTATTTTTTTCAGTCTGAAATTTGTCAACACCAACTAGGTGTCAGAAAGTGAAGGGACTGTTAGAAGAAAGAACATATAGATTGACAATCAGCGGGGAAATTTTGAGTCCCCAGTCAGTTAACATTATCCTGGGCAATAAATGGGTAGGAACCAACCATTCTAAACCTCACTTTTATTTCTAAATATTGATAGGTCTAATAGTTGTTGCGTGATTCAAAACCTCTTCTGAACTACTGTATTCTGTGCAGACATAGGTCAAAATCATGAATTATTATGGGAGGCACATTTGCATTCCTCACAGTGAAGCTCTCAGACCCATTCCTTTGTACTAAGTGTGTAACTGTAGTGGGTAAAAACTTCGTAATCACACAGATTTAAGAGGGTCAAAATGCTACTTTATTTTTTTTTTCTGTAACTGAATTAAATTTTGACATAGGACTCTTTTTTAATACCTTAATTTAGCAAGTTTCTTAATATGCCAATCTCAGGAAATCTTAATAATATTCAGTGACTTTTTAGTTTTACCACTCATATTCAGGATTTGTCAGGATTATCCCTCCTCTCCAGGAAGGCAGTACTCCATGGCTGTTTCTATAACTTCATATCAGGACTTGTTTCTCATTCTTGGTCAAAGACATGTAGAGATATGCCATATGTTTAATCCTTTAGGTGGTTGATCTTTTAACGGGGGCATCTGCTGACATGGACCTGCTTCTGCATTCCACCCCCCCCCCCCACACACACACCTTGTTGAAATGCTTATTCTGCAGTCCCAGCCTTGGGATACTTCAGCCCTGGTTTTCACGCCCTTGCAAGACTATCATCTTATCTTCCTAATTCCCATGACTCTCCCATGACGGGTACATATTAACTGTTCACCATATACCCAGTGAGATTTTCAGGCCTCTGTGAGGCTACCTATATGCCCAGCCTCCTTGTTCAGGCACTCTTCCAAAACAGCTCTGGGTACCATTTTTAGGCTCAGACTTTTACTCTTTAAGGGGATGTTATTATCTTCCTCTTCTCTTCAAGTGAATTTGTAAGGCTATGGGGAGGTTGGTATCAGAGGAGTTGAAAATCCTCCACACAGCCTCTAGCTCATACTTATCTGCAAATCTCTCAACTTCCCCATCTTCATCTTGGTAGACAATGAGAGGTGGTGAAACTTCTTTTAACCAATACTCTTCCATACCTTGTTGTTTAGGGCACTGTCATGGTCTATTGATATTCAAAGAATATTTACCCCTTTCATTGGCATCAAGAGTTAGTTTTACCAAAAAACTGTGTATTTCTGAACAACCTTAAAGCAGTAGGGATCCAGTACCTGCCATGGATGGAATTTGAGACCCTAAGTACAATCTCAGGAAACTCTGTGTGTGTGTGTGTGTGTGTGTGTGTGTGTGTGTGTGTGTGTGTGTAGTTCTGATGATGGAACTGGACCATTACGGAGGTAGCAATTTTTAATTAATAATATGGTTCCTTTACCTGTGCATTGCAATCACAGGGAACCAATAAAACTATTTGGGCTCAGGTTTCCTATCTGAAAAAGGGAAACAAAATATCTCATTCACAGTCTAGTCATGATGAGTCAATGCAGAATACAGCATCATGCAAATAGCACATCCTCAACAAACATGAGCTCCCTTCATGACCAGCTCCTAGTAAGAGGGATCCCTGCTCCCCCAGCCCTTTGTGTTCTTCAGTCTATCATTGCTTACTCCCTCATGGGAGCTGAACTGCCTTTTACTAAGGATCCTTTAGTGTTCATTTTTATATTCATGAATTGTACAACTTATGAAACATCTCACCCCAAATCTTCTTGAATCTGTTTCATATATACCTAATGAGGGATATTTTGGTACAAATTAATGTGTTTTATCTAAAAGGAAATTTGAGGTGAAAGTGAAAAATGGATTCCTTCTAGTTTCCAGGCTGAATTTTCCTTATGAGAAGTAGGTCAAGAAACATTGAACACAACATAAATTTATCTCTGAAAACAGCTCTTCAGCTCTGGATTGTTTAAGGATGGCCTAGAATCCGTGCTTAGTATTCTTTTCCATCTCCAGTTTCAGTACTCTTCTGAATTAGCATTTCGGCATAAAGCATTTCCTTGCAATTGCTCTTATTTTTATCCACATCTTCTGTACTCCATTGTCAGATGAGAAGACAATATGTAGCAGTCATTTTATAAATCAACATAAAAACTATTTCCCAAACAAAGTCAATGAGCATCTTATCTATTCAGTTCACAGTTAACTGAGGCTGCTGGGGCTCGCTTTTGTAAATTGCTTCTGCTCCCCTACATTTTTTTTTAACAATTGTAAATATAAAATTCAATGGAATGGCTAGAAGCAGATTGGTCTGTAGGAAGACCTACAAATGTGTTCCATTTCCATTGTTCTTCCTCCTCCCCTTACCCCCAGGGTATGCGAGAAACTCTTCTGTAGAAGAATTAGATTCCCTGAAGAGAGGGATGGGTAAAAAGATGGAGACACCACTGTCCACATCACCAGTTGTAGGAATATTGAGCCTAATCTATTCCTTTTGCTACTCTACCCCACTGAATTACAAATTTCCAATCCCCCTAATCCCATCTACACATTTACAAAATTGATTGATTTGGTTTTGGGTCTTAAGTCTTTGTGGGGGATTTGTAGGTTAAAAGTAAAAACATGCTGGTGTGTGTCAAAACTTCTTTGCTTCTTCTTCTTTTCCCCACAGCTTCTATGTCTGTTTTCTGGTAGAGCGCACTTGAGCATATATGTATATGTGTGTGTAGGAAAGAGTATGAAAGAAAAGGCAGAAAGAAAATCATTCCTTGACAACCCTGACAAGTGCCTGGTATTTCTTTCTTCAAGGTAACTAGAATACTGGATAGACTGAGCCCTAAAAAGATTGGTTGATTTGTTTGCTTGTATATACCTACAATGACTTGGTGAAGCTTTCTTGAGGATTATGAGAAATAGATCAGATGGTGCTTACAGTTGAAGCTAAATAAGGCTTTTCATTTGTGGGAATTTGGGAATTCTAAAAATGTCCCTGTATTTTGTCATCCCTGTTATTCTGGCAGCCTTTTGTCATGATCACATTTCCCCTGTTCATTTGTAATTACCTCCGCAAATGTTTTAATGATTCTAATGGGTACTGTGGGTCATGCTCATGAATAACAAGCTTCAAATTAAATAAGAATCTATAAGCATGTTTATGGTTTCTCATTATTAATACATTTGGACAATTTTTTGACCACTGTATATTGACTTTCCAGGTCCTTGTGCATAGTAAATGCACAGATATTTAATAAGACAACTATAGAGTCATGCATGCATATGTGCTCTGTAGTGGTGCTGGGTACTAAGGACGTTTGCCTGAGTCCTGAATGAGTCCTGAACTCTATTTGACCTATATGATTCAGAGTTGGTATAATGCAAGAAATGTGGTCATTAACATAAGCTTCAGATTGCTCATAGTCTAAGTAATTACCTGTACAGTAGGAGAAGAATTGAAAAAGAACCAAAAGCACAAATGAGCAAAAACAACATGTCACAAACTCATAGAACAATAAGTTTAATCCATTTAGCAAACCTTGAGCCATCATTTATTTTTAAAAAACCCAGTAACTTTCTTCTCTGAGTTTCTGAAATGATAAATCAGTAATACTTAACAGACATGATCATTAACTTTGTTTACTTCTTTAGCTTTTGATGATTTGCATTTTTGTGTTGTGATTCCGTTTTCCCTTTCTGATAATTCTAACCCGTCCACCAATCCAGAAAAGATAAAAGGAGAAAAGAACAAGTGGGGCTTTGTACATTATAGTGAAATCTATTCATGCCATTTTACAAAAGGTTCCAAATTGGAATGGCTGAAATTATCTACTTCTCTTTTGTTGCATTTTAGGAATATCAATGAAATTTGAAATGATTTAGAAAAATGAAAAGCACATTTGAACAGGAATTCTATATTGAAAATGTGACAAAAGAGGTAGACCCAATCATCTTCGGTTACTGAAAAAAGAGTATGCCTCATAATTTTGCATTTTTTTTGACAAAGTATTTCATTTTACATGGAAGCCCACCTCATGTTTCATTTTCTAGTCATATAGTGCAGAACATTACAACTGGAATGGTTTTCTTTCTCCATGAAAATGGACCATTTGGAGTGGTGGAAAATTTTATTTTAGTTTGGTAGTATGAGAGGCATAGAGATAACAATGAAAAGAACAAAGACTTTGTAATCAGAGACATGAACACTTACAGTCACTTATACCTACTTTAAGGTACTGTCATGTAACCTTAAAGTAACAACAAGCATTTTTTAGTCCCAATTGCCTATCCATGTGATGTGAGGGGGTAGGAGGGGATAATACCTTTCATGCAAGTAGCTACAAATATAAAGCCTTTACTACATAAGTGTTTGTTATCATGCCTTCCATGAAAGATTGAGTACTCATGTATGAACACTGATAATTTATTAAGATTAACATATATCATAATTTAAATTGTGTGCCTTTTTTTAGAGAGAGAGAACATGTGTGTGTGTGCATGCACCAGCAGGAGTGGGGAGGGGCAGAGGGAGACAGAGAGAATCTTTTTTTTTTTTTAAAGATTTTATTTATTTATTTGACAGAGAGAGAGTGATCACAAGTAGGCATAGAGGCAGGAGACGGGTGGTGAGCAGGCTCCCTGCCAAGCAGAGAACCCATTTGGGGCTCAATCCCAGGACCCTGAGATCATGACCTGAGCTGAAGGCAGAGGCTTAACCCACTGAGTTACCCAGGCACCCTGAGAGAGAGAATCTTAAGCAGGCTCCATACTCAGTGTAAAGCCCAACATGGGGCTCTGTCTTACAACCCTGAGATCATGACCTGAGTCAAAATCAAGAGTTGGACCCTTAACCGACTGAGCTACCCAGGCATCCCACTTATGTACCATTTTTAAGATAGTACTATTAGCTTTGTAATTTAATGTTATTTTAATTTACCATAATAATAATTTTACAAATGCTATATTAACAGCTTTAATTGATTGTGGCTTATTTCTAGTATTTCTTTTTTTTTTTAAGATTTTATTTATTTATTTGACAGAGACAGAGTGAGACAGCATGAGAGGGGAGGTCAGAGGGAGAAGCAGACTCCCCATGGAGCTGGGAGCCTGATACTCCATCCCAGGACTCCGGGATCGTGACCCGAGCCGAAGGCAGTTGCTTAACCAACTGAGCCACCTAGGCGCCCTATTTCTAGTACTTCTAATTTATTATTTTATAGCTTCCCTCACTGTGCAGAAGTTTCCCACCTGTTCATGCAAGTTGTCTACCTTTTTCTTTAAAATCTAGATTAACAATCCATTTTTCTCTGTTTTCTCACTCAGAGTTATTATAAAGTCCTTGTCTGATAGTTACGATGTCTAGGTTATCTCTGAGTCTAGTATGTATTAATGACTTTACCTCTGACAGTGGGTATATTTTGCTTGCTTTTTTGCATGTTTTTCTTGTGTGTGTGTTTTTTTTAAAGATTTTATTTATTTATTTGATAGACAGAAATCATAAGTAGGCAGAGAGGCAGAGAGAGAGGAGGAAGCAGGCTGTCCGCAGAGCAGAGAGCCCGATGCGGGGCTCGATCCCATGACCCTGGGATCATGACCTGAGCCGAAGGCAGCGGCTTTAACCCACTGAGCCACCCAGGTGCCCCTCTTGTGTGTGTTTTAATGTTAAACTTTGTGTATGGAAGAACAATAGAGGGTGAAGTAATATATTTCTTACTTGAAAAAAAATTATTTATTTTTCAGAGAGAGAGAGAGTGAAAGTACAAGCAGGGGGCATGGCAGACAGAGGGAGAAGTAGGTTCCCCACTGAGCAAGGAGCCAGACAGGCTTGATCCCAAAACTCTAGGATCATGACCTGAGCTGATGGCAGACACTTAACCAACTGAGGCACCCAGGCTTCCCTGAAGTAAATATACTTCTTCCTGAAAGTGGGCCCAGGTCTTTTTATGCCACACTGTTAATATGGGGATTTGAGTCAGTGGAATTAATATTAAGCTGGTTTTAGGTTTTATTGCAGCTCTTGCAACCTGTGGAGTACCACAGACTTCAAATTCCTCCAGTGATGGGCCGCAGGTAGCCAGTGCTTAGCATGGTGCCTGGAGTGCTAATGAGATTTCTCAGTGTTGCTGTTCTTTCCTCAACTTTCAGCAAACTGTGTATACCTATAAACTACCTTGTTTCCTTTCAATGCAGGATCCTAAGCCCAAGGGGATATTTTCCTCCTTTTCCCAGGGATATTTATTTCCCTCTGTGTGCTTAGCCAGATATTTGCCTAGAGCAAAGGATACTAGAGTTCCCTACTTTTAACCAAAATATCTCTAATAACATAGAAGAAAGAATATGGATCCATGAGAGCTGGGGATATAGCTCACAATAGCTTTAGGAAGGCTGAAGCACTTTCATAGTTTAGTAATTTGCCAGAAAATTGGGAGGAAACAATTCGTTTTTAAAAAATTTCCTATTCAAATTCATATATCCACAGTCACATAATTCATATTCCATCATATTCTTTCAAGGGCACTCACACCAAAGTTTGACCACTTCAAGGCAGGTGGTTGGCAACATTCATCCCAAATCTGAGTAAGGAGCCAAGATAAGAACAATGCCCCATGGACAATGAAATGTCGACCCATGCCAAGGTCCAGACCAAACAAAACACAAAGGTCCAAAAATGTTAAATGGGAGAAAATAAAAGTATGCATCCATTTGTTTTCTTTCTTATTGAGCTAATAATAAGGGTACTTATTTCCATTCATATTTGTTGCAGGAGAACTTTTAGTATTCTCTGCAGTGACACAAACTTACATTTTAACCCTTTTCCTCTCCTCATAATGATGCATATGAGGCTGTTGGGAGTTTGCACTAATGTAAAGTGATGAGCTGTAACCTCAACTTAACAAAGAATATAAAGGAAGTTAAAATTTCCTGTCATCTGGAAAAACTGTTAGACTGCAGAAATATGAAATTTCAAATACCTTCTTTACTGTTTTAGAATATAAAATCAAATGGAGATTTTTCATTTTTTAACAATAAAGACATTAAACAAAATAATAATATATATTCATATTTTGAAATTTGACTGTCCTTGGCATTTTACATTTTAAATTATGTTGCCTAGCAAAGTGAAAGGGAGACTCTCTTTAAACATATATATCGTTATTAGTGCCATTTCATCAGGTGTGTCATTTTGCAAATTTAGTGACATTATTAGTGTGTTTTATTGGTGATACTAAATCAAAATGGTTTCTTGCAATTAGTGACTTCTATAAAACAAGCACATTAAAAGGAAATCATATATCTGGTTGTGGTACACCAACTCTCTTTTCTACTTTGGTCCTACCTGTGCTCCCTCTCATGTTTTATTTTCATATGTGTATTACCAAATTTAATATTCATTTTATTCTCTACCATAGTTCCCATTAGTGACACAATCAGCATTATTGAAATTTAAGCAAGAAACTCAACAAGGCTTACAAGTTTTTCATTGCTAATGATTTTTTTTTCTCATTAAGTCTGGGTCTAATGAAAGTAAACAGAAAGTTCTGGTTGGATTCCTTGGTCATCCCTATCCATGTTTGTGAATTCTTATATTTGGTATGAATTGAAAGTTCTTATTAGCACTGAGAGTAACCCAGACACAAGTCAGTTTGGGTTTAAATGGCCCTATGCAGACAAGGATATCTGAGCAAACCAAAACAGCCTCATGTATTTATGGTAGATAAATACCAATTAAGTGCTGGAAATGACATAAGTTTTTGTTTTTTCCTATGTAGTTTCAGGTTGAAATTTTTCTTCTTTGAGTTTACAGATAGGGAATCATATCCTTACAAGAGGAAGGAGAACATCTTCCCATCTGAATGTGAGATGAAAAAAAAATAATAATATGAAATAAAACTTACTTTGCTGTACAACAGCAAACTCTATTAGGTGAGAGTTATATTAATCAGGACACTTGATTACAAGTAACGTGTATCCAATTTGAACTAGTTATATCAAATGTGGAATGGATTCTAAAGGATAAGTTTATTCTAAGGATTAAAAGATTTCTTGAGGAAGGCAAAGGAAGAGTTCATTTGTGCCTCAAGAAAATGCTGGAAGCAGGCAATCAAAAGCTTTCAGGACTCTCTGTCACAACTCCTTCTCCCTACACCGTCTCTTTTATTGCAGACTGGCTTCCCCTGTTCCTCACATGGCAGAACATGATTGTCAACCCACTTATACTTCTATCTCACAAAGCACTCAGGGAGAACCTGACTCAACTCTAAGTCCCAAGTCTAAGTTATATAATATATGTATACATACACACACATTCATGCATAGGTAGGTAGATAGAGACATACATATGTCTATGAGTTAAGTTCATCTTTAAAATATTCAGCGTAGGCTAAAATGTAGCATTACTGATGTTCTCATCCAGTACTGCAGGAACATGACTTTATACAGTATTTTTGAGAAGTAATTTGAAAATACATACCAAGCATTATATAAATAATTACCCACCTAGATCTATTAACCTAATTTTTGAGAATCTTTGGTAGGATAATAACCTCAAACTTGGATAGAGGATTTGTCCACATAGATATTAACTACAACATTATTTTTTACAACATTATTTTAATAGCAGGATTTGTGAAACCATTATTCAAAGTTTCCAAAAAAGGCAGAGTGGTAATTTTCTTGGGGCCATATAATACATTTAGCAATTTTAATTGGGTTTTAACAACAATGGAAAAACTCCCTTATAATTTTAAATAAGGAAAGCAGGATATACTGTTTATGGCATAGATCATGATAATGGTTTCACAGGTACATACTTACCTCCAAACTCATAAAGCTGTATACTTTAAATAGATACAGCTTTCTGTATGTCACTCATACCTTCATACCTCAATAAAGTGGTTTAAAAAACTAAATGTGGGGGCACCTGATGGCGTGGTAGGTTAAGCATTTGACTCTTGGTTTTGGCTCAGATCATGATTTCACTGTCACGTGAAATCCATATCAGGTGAGGAGTCTACTTCAGATTGTCCCTCTTCTTCCTCCTCCCCCTCCACTCGCTTGTGCACAGGCATGCTCTCTCTCAAATACATAAATAAAATCATTAAAAAATAAATAAATTAGATGTAATTGTAACAGATGAGAAAAAGGGAAAAGAATGTTTAGATCAACATTGAATTAGTAGAGTATTTAACTACATGTCTTCAATTAAGTTAGAACTTATTTATAAGTGCAATACACTGTTTAATGAATGTTGAATGATATTTAGTGTAATGTTATGTAATATGAAACTTTTTTCAAATGGCATAATAGTTTAATTTGTGAATCTAAAGTGAAAATAAATTTTTCTAATGAATAAGAGAAAAAAGAAACCAGGTTATACAATTATTTGTGCATTGAAATTACAATTACTCAAGGAAAAAATGAGAAGGAAACATATAAAAACTTCAGTCATAGATCTTTCAATACCCTTTTTTCTCTAGTTCCTAAAATATAGGTAATGAACATAAATTTAGTCCATAAATTAATTGAACTTGATACTGTATTACACACCAGGGTCAATAATGCCTGCCTCTCTCTCTCTCTCTCTCTCTCTCTATTCAACTTTTTCCTAAAAATATCATATTAATTCTACTTTTTTCACTTTGACTCCCCAGTTAAGTTATTCAGACAATGAAAGTGCTTCATTCAGACCCCTTTTCATCTGTGAAGATGTTTCTTGATCTTGAAATTTTATTTCCCTGTCTATGAATGCTTGTCCAAATTTAGTGTTTAAGTTAACATACATCTTTTCTCTTTTCATATTACTTAACTAATCAATATTTTTCTTTTATCCATTATCAGTTCTTTCTATTGATCTTTTCTGAGAGTTTGTTATTTTCATTTCTATACTATACTTTGAAAGTACTGGTTTTCATGCTGTGAGTTCACTGTATCTATACAACAAGGAGTGATTTGTTTCTTGTATGTCATGCTGCCTTTTGAAATGTTGTGAAAATGATCATATAAATGATTCTTTCATTGACATGGACTGATCTCACTGAAAAAAGTGTGCATTAAAGATATACAGCAAATTAAGTCATAAATGTTTGAAGCAGATAACAGACAAATCTTGCTGAGTCTCAGTTACTGTTCTGAATTATGTCAATACTTAGTATCACAAAATATCACAAAAGAAGCTGTGCTCTTCTCAAAAGGTAAAATGAGTTGTAAGAAAAACACATCTATGTATACTTAGGCATAACAAACTAAAGTATAATAATAATAAGTGCCTAAATCTAGATGATTAAAGATTATTATCAAAAGGAATATGAAGAATAGCCACTATTTCTCAGCTGGTTAAGGAGTTAAAAAGTAAAAAAGTCTGTGTAACTACCTTCTTTTCATCCTAGTCAATGTGTGTAGATCTATGAGAGGGATGATATGCTAGGGACAGAAACAAGACATTTCTTAAATAAGCTTTGGACAAACCATACTTGAGTAAAAAAATCACAAGGTGACTCATTGCTGTTAATGCCAATGTCCTGAAAAAACGGAAAACATGGGTTATTGATAGGGGTAAGAGCCAGAAGACTGTCTTCTGTTTTATCCATTTTTCAAACCATGGATCCCTCTGGGAATCTGTTGAAGAATGAAGACTGTCATTTGTATACACTCCTACAATTTGCTCAGAATTTTAAGAATTCATCCCATAGTTGTATTAAAAGCCCTTGGATCTCAAAGTAAGAATAATAGTGTTGATTACTTATTTGGGGAGAGATACTTTCTGTGTTCTTTAAAGGTAATGGCTCATTTAATCCTCACAACACTATAAGAGACCTATTATTTTTATAGTTATTTTACAGATCAGGAAACTAAAGAGAGAAGTTATGTAAGTAATTCAAGAAAACTCAGCTAGAGAGTAGCAGAGCTGGACTTTAATCTAGGCTGCATGGCTCCAAAGCAGTGGTGCTGAATCAGGATGCTGTATTGCCTGCTAAGAAAAAAAAAAAAAAAAAAAACACTAGCTTAAAGGGTCTGATGATAAAAATGATTAAAATTTAGATCTGGAGGGGTGCCTGGATGGCTCAGCTGGTTAAGTGCTTGCCTTCAGCTCAGGTCATGATCTCGGTGTCCTGGGATTGAACCAGGAGTCAGGCTCTCTGCTCAGCAGGGAGTCTGCTTCTCCCTCTCGACTCTCTGTGCTCTTGCTTGCGCACTCTCAAATAAATAAATAGAATCTTTTAAAAAAATTAGATCTGGAGAAACACATAGAGATTATCTTTGCCAAACTCCTTTTTTTTTTTAGGCTGAGGAAATTGAGTTCCAGATACTTAACTAAAATCGACAGAGCTAGTTAGTGTTAGAGCCAGGGTCCAAGCAGAAGAGTCACCCAAGGTTCACAATAATGCCACATTTAGCATTATTATTTTTTCTTTTTTTAAAATATTTTTATTTTATTTATTCAACAGAGAGAGATCACAAGTAGGCAGAGAGGCAGGCAGAGAGAGGGGGTGGGGAGGCAGGCTCCCCGCTGAGCAGAGAGCCCAGTGCGGGGGTCCGATCCTAGGACCCTGAGATCATGACCTGAGCCGAAGGCAGAGGCCCAACCCACTGGGCCACCCAGGTGCCCCTAGCATTATTCCTATCATTATTTACAGGCAAGGAAACTGAGGCATATTCCTCATAAGTAGCAGAGTTGCTATTTAAACTCAGAGTGTCTGGTTCACAACTAAAATCACTGTATTATTGTAACTCGGAAAAGCTATTCTTTTATATTCTGTTTAGTACAAATGTAGTATAGTAAAAGTAATCTGAAAAGTAGGAAATTGTAATATCTTTGATTTACAAAGTTGGGAAATTTTGGAGTTCTACTTTAAGCTCATTTAATATTCTCTAATCAGAAAGTAATGTTTGCAGCATGCCACAATTCACATGAGTCTAAATCACGCACACATACACACACACATAGATATAAAACAGCTCATACACTGGTTGTGTGGGGAAAGCCATTTAACAATTTGACTTAAGTCTTTTGTAATAACTACAACTTAGTATTTGTAAACATAGACAAAACTGTAGTTAAGAAAATCTCTTTTTGGATTCAGCTGATTCCTTTAAAAACTCAAACTCTTGCACTATTTGTTAAATGTTTATGTTGTTTATAAGGATCCAACATTATACTGTGCTTTCTACATCTTCTTCAACTCTAAGTTTTATTTTCCTCTACAAGTTTAACACAATTGTACCTAAGTGCAAACAATGATGTTAGTTTGGGAACTTTACAATTACTTAATTTACATGCTAACCTAAATTCACGTCAACTTAAATGATTAGTCAAGATGTAGCTAGAACTCATCCATTGCCATTGTGCATCAAGGGAAGTGTTCTCAGTAGCATAATGAAGTTGAAAGAAAGGATAAATCTTTCATTAGGAATCTTGAAAGAAGGTGTTAGTAACCACTTCTCATCAGCATTAGCAACCTCAAACTGAATGAAAATTGATCATGGGAATTTGTACCCTCTGCTCTCTGCCACTTGGGTCATATATTAACATTGGCACCTGATTAACTCTCAAAACTGTCTCCTCCTTTGATTAAATCCCAAGACTTCTTTTGTATAATCAGTAATGATTTCCTGAAATCTGTCCCAAAAGACAGATCCTAATGCTCTTTTAGTGACTGCAGTATTGCTCTTGTTTATGCTGGAAAAATGTTTGGCCTTTACTCTATTTATACTTTTTAGCCTGGTCTTTCACAAACACTGGCTTAAGACTTCCATATTTGGTGAAGAGGGACTAATTGATTACTCTTAAACTTGATTTCTGCTTTATGTGCTTTCTGTATTTGGAACAAGGTATAAATGCGCATTCTCAGTACTAATCATTACTGTTACAACAAGCCATTGAATTTCCTTAGAACATATCCTTCCCTTAAGTCATCTTTCAGGTTGATTTCAGTCTATGCTAATACTGGGCTGAGTCCCAGAAAAAAATATTTGCTTTAATGTTTAAATATTGAATGTTATGATAAGGGGAAATAGCGATATAGAAAAGATAATGTATTTGAAATGGAATTTCAGAGAGTTTTTAATACTTGATTTAAAACCTATACATCAGCTTATATTAAATTTAATTTTTTTAAGATTTTATTTATTTATTTGAGAGAGAGAGAGAGACAGAGACAGAGAAAGAGCATGAAAGGAGAGAGGTAAGTGGGAGAAGCAGACTCCCTTCCGAGCAGGGAGCTTGATATGGGACTCAATCCCAGGACTCCAGGATCATGACCTGAACCAAAGGCAGTCGCTTAACCAACTGAGCCACCCAGGTGCCCCTAAATTTAAATGTAAACAATTGGATGCAAATCTATTTTAAGTGAAGATGCTATATACAGTCTATTATTGTATTTTAGTCTATAGGGCACATTTACTATCTTCCTGCTGTAATAGTCAGCTTCATTCTAGGATAATGCTCTGTTTTAAAAAAATGCAAATTTCTGTGACTTATAAGAACAAACATTTATTTCTTATTCCAGGGTGTCTTTCATTCTCTGTATTGGCTTCAGGTCAGCCCCACATATGTTACTCTTTTTGGGAACATAGTCTACTGGAGACATGATCTATTACTGTAAAAGGAAGAAAGGGCCAGAGAAATGAAAAAGCACATCATGATTCTTAAATTCCTTGCTCAGAACTGACACACTGTTATGTCTGCTTGTGTTTTATTGGGCAAGGCAAGTCACATGATGAAGTCCACATTAGTGGGGTGCAAAGTATAATCCACCTAGAGTGATACATGCAAGCAGAGAGAGGGGAGATGAATCATGAGCAAATAATACAGTCCATCAATTTGCCTTCAAACTTTTGATGCAATTAAGTATATAGTTAGTACAAATAGTAATTGTCTATATTGACTCATTTTGTAATAAGTTCTTGCTTAAGACTACACTTGATGCAGGATACCTCATTGAAACAGAACTCAGAGTTTGTTACTATAATTATGTCCATTTTACAGACTGAAAAACTGAGGCTTGGTGTTGCCTACAAGATATTTAATGCTGTATGGTACATGATCAAGTCAAGTAACTTAGGAACAGTACCCATATGGGTTAGTTTGAATTATTCAGAAAGCTAACCCAAACAAAGTACTGGTACAGGTAGTTCATCTGGAAAATGGTCTCTGAAAATATAAAGGAAACATGTAGGAAGCAAGCCAGGGAAGGGAGAGGAGACAATAGTGGCACTATTCTGGGCCATTCTGAGTTCAATATCCCCGGTAATCCTTGAGGAGCCTTCAAGAACATGCCCATCAGTTGTTCCACTGGGCTTTTTTATTTAAGATTTTATTTATTTATTTGACAGACAGAAATCACAAGTAGGGAGAGCAGCAGGCAGAGAGAGAGGAGGAAGCAGGCTCTCCGCAGAGCAGAGAGCCCCATGTGGGGCTCGATCCCAGGACCCTGGGATCATGACCCGAGCCGAAAGAAGAGGCTTTAACCCACTGAGCCACCCAGGCACCCCTCCACTGGGCTTTTTAATCCATCGATTTCTGCTGCCCATCTACTGAGGATTGTACCTAGGGAAATTAAATCTCTGTAACTTCGTGGCTGTGCCACAGATGGGCCTACCAAATTCCCCTAGATCTGGAAAAAGTCTTAATGCAAAGAAGCAGAAATGTGGATGCTTTAGGTGGGATATCTTCAACATCACAGAATCTGCTCACAGTTAGAGGTAAACTCAGCATCGGACCAAGGAAATAGAGCATGAGGTGTTAACTATACCTACTATACCATTTTCTTAATCTTCACTCCATAGTGCACGTTTAGCAAATGCATCTCGTGATTTACATATCTCTTTATAATACACCCCAAAAAGGACTCTGTGTTTGAGCCTTTGTCTGTGTATAAAGCATCTCATTGACATACACATTTGGACATACATCATTGTGCACTTTGGCTGATTGCTTTCCTTTGTATTGACAAAGAACTGTTTTACAATCCAATAACATAAGTAAATATATACCATGGAAAGATGAATTTTTAATTTTTTAGTAGAAAAAGTTAATATTTTAAAATTAAAATGGGCTGTGTTGAGGTATGGAAACAGGTATCTGGTTAGCACTTAGACCAGTATCCGAGTGATTAATTTCACCTCCAAATTATATCACAGACCTTGGGATCTTATTTTTATTTATTCTGCCATAATTAGTTCAGGGTTATTATGGTTTTACAAAAATAAGTTATCTCTTCCTTCAAAAATAAGTAGTGACACACTACTAAAACATATTTCAAGCCTGCATACTAATTAATAATGACTTATTTTTACCATAACAAGTTTACACCCACATAGTCACATTCAAACAAGATGAGATATTTGAAATCACTTTATAAATTATAATGCACCACAGAAATATTCATTGTCTCCTTCCTTCATTCTTACTAAGCTCAGATTTCATTTTCTGGACATGAGGAGATATAATTTATACTAATGCCATTTCATATTTTTTCTTCAGTTTCAAATCAAGAGGTCTCTCTTTGCTGCAGAGTTATAAATCATGTTTTAAAAATCTTACTAATTGTTAATATGACTGCAACCTAGAAATTGTGTCTCTTTTACAAGATAATGAAATTTATACAGCTTGTCCATAGGAAGTAGTGGTACATCTTGGAATAAAGGTTAATAAGTTTTCTCTATTTTTTCTTTAAATTTTTCAGTATTAATATGTATCATAAGTCTCTCACATTTAGCCTTAACATTTCTGTACTAGTGTTCCTATTCCCATGATGAGGATGGACACAATGAGACACAGAAGAATTAAGTAACTTGCCTAAGGTCATAGACCTTGAGAGAAATGGAGCTGGGGTATGAACCCAGGCTACTTGATGCTGGAAAGGATGTATTTAATCACTGACGTACATTGTATCTGATACATATTCTTAGTGTCAGAATGGAATTTGAAGGGAACAAGAATGAACCATTCATACCATATACCAAAATGGCACTCTGTTTTCTAAGTCATGCTACCTTGTACCTTTTTGTACACTCTTGGAGTTCTGATTTATCTCCCACCTTAATATGTTACTTCTCACTCATTCCCTGTGGTTATTATGCTCTATTTCATAGTAACTTCTATAAATGTACATAAAAATATTTCTGCAGTTCCTACATTGTATTTTTCATACATATGGTGTCATTTATTATTTTCATGAGTGCACAATTATGTGATTATATAAGGTTCTAGTCATTTATCATAATATAGCATAAATTCTGTGATTAAGTGGCGGGGGATGGGAGATGAGAACTTTTATCCAGTATGAGCTGACACAGCTGTTCAAATTATTTTCTAGGTCCATCACCTCCTTATAATAAAAAGCAATTGACCTATTTGAGAAAGAAGCAACATTTGCAGGGGAGGTGAAGGATCAGACAGGTCATCCATAGCATTTTACGTGGTGTTGAAAGCCACAACAGTAATGAAAGATGAAGTGAAGAGCAATTTCATCATATTCCAGAATGTAATTTACCCAGAAAAGTCAAGACAGATGTTTTTGCAAGAAATATTCCCTAATACTATTTTTTAATTCTATATAGTGATGAAAATAAATATGGGAGTTCCAAGGACAAATTTTGGGAGAAGATATTGAAAAGTGATTTTATACAGAGTGGGTGTTCCATGGATATTTTTGAAAATGAATTGATGATGAAGACCATAGATTTATAATTAATAGAGCAGCTTAAGCATTATAGTGAAGTGGAGAGGAAAACATTGGCCTTGGATTTAGTAGATCTGGGATTTAATTATAGCACTAATTAATCATTTGATTTATTCAACCAACTCTTAAGTGTCTGTTTCTGCTTGATCCTAAGAGTGAGAGTTTTCTAGTCATATTCTTGGGGCTGCTTGAACAAAGGACTAAAGTAAGAAAGTGTGTGGCTTATTCATGGAGACATTTGGCTTGCATGGCTGTAATAGACCTGGTAGGTATGTGGGTAGAAGAGTAAGGAATTTGTGTGAGTGCCAGTAGGCACGATGGATATTAAGTTTAGAAAAGTATTTGGAATCAAATTATAAAAGCCTTTATTTGCCATTCTAAATAAGCTGGCCTTTACCCTCAGGACAAGCATTTCTCAAACTTGAATAATGACTTGAAAGTTATTTATTTGGTTACTAGATGAATGATGAAGCCATTATTTTCAGAAGAATAAGATTATGTGACTTTATTTGTGAAGATGAATGATACTGTTAGGGTACCTACAGGACATCTAAGTAGAGGTATTAACTTGAGTCAGCTCTGTCAGTGTGAAACTCAGGACATTAATCAGGATGAAAAATAAAGATTTAGGTATCAGTGTCATCAGTATCCATATGTAGTGGTGGTTGGGGTGTGGTGGGAAGTCACTTTGTTTAGGAAGAATAGATGTAGTGAACCAAGAGAAGGACCCTGGGGCAATGCCAGTATTTCCAGAGTGAATGGCAAAGAAGCAATGAGACGAATCAGGATACAGCCCTTTTGTTGGAAGGAAAACCGGAAGACGGTAATATTTCAGAAAATTGGAAAGCTTGCACGTTCTTTCTTGTAACATCATTCACAACAGAGGCTTCAATTACTACCTGCCAGTTGGCTTGTATCTTACAAATCTTTGTTTTCAGCTCAGATTACTCTCTTGCACTTCAGGCTCTTACATCCAATTGCCTACTCTACATATTTTTATTTTTGTCTCAAAACACCAGAAAGTCAGTATTTCCCAGTTCTTCCCATACCCACATTATAGATACAGATCCAAGTTCTCTTCTTCCTGGGACTTCAAAACTCCAACTTGAGTAGTAGCGTTGGCTGTACCCCTCCCTAATCCCCTACCTCTACATATAATCAATAACCAGTTCTTAAAAAAAAAAGATTTTATGTATTTATTTGACAGAGAGACAGCGAAAGGGGGAACACAAGCGGGGCAGGTAGGAGGGATGGGGTGGGGAGCACCAGAAAGAGGGAAAGGGAGAAGCAAGCTCCCTGCTGAACAAGGAGCCCAGGACCCTGGGATCATGACCTGAGCTGAAGGTAGACCTTTAACAACTGAGCCACCCAGGCGCCTCAATCACCAGTTCTTATCAGTAATACCCATTAAAGATAATTGCCTGCATTTACCTCTCTCCAGCCCCACTGTAATTCACCAATACAGGCCATGGATTATAATATATGTGATACATAATTATATAAAATTCATTGTTAAAACCCAAACCAGGGGTACCTTGGCTGGTTCAGTCAGTAGAGCATGCGACTCTTGATCTCAGGGTTGTTAGTTTAAGCCCCACATTGGGTGTAGGGATTGCTTAAAATCATTTTAAAAGTAAACTAAATAGTGCTATGGTGGGTGCTGTAGATTGTGTGAGACTGAGGATTCACAGACCTATACCACTGAAGCAAATAACACATTATATGTTAATAAATTTTAAAAAAAAAACGTAGTTTTTTTTTAAAAAATAGTAAAATAAATTTAAAAAAACAAACACAAACCAGTATTGCCATTTCCCTACTTAAAATTCTGCTTTGGTTTCTAACTGCCTTCTGGCTAAGGTTTAAGTCCCTTCCTAATTTGGTTAATTATTTCTCTTTTTCCTAAACTTATCTTGCCACTTTGGTCCTCTTCCTCCTCCTTCTCTTGTTCTTTGAACAGACCATACTCCTCTGATATCCTAGTAGTTGTACCTGCTTTTTTTATTGTCTGGGGTTCTTTTTCACCTCGTCTGCTTCTATATTCTTAATTAAGGTTCAGAACTCAGCTGAGATAATACTTCATCAAGGAAACACTGGTTTTTTAAAGTTAGGTTCCTTTCTATATGCTTTTGACAAAACCCTGTATTTTCTTTAGCAAAGAACTTCCCTGCATGTCCGCTATATATTTATTTTGTGTGTGTCTGTTTCTCTCACTATGCAGTAGAGGCAAAAGGGTAAGAACTTTCTCTTTTACACAGTTATATTCCTACCCCCTTGTAGATATCAGTATATATTTGTCACTAGACTTAATAGCCTTCAAGAGGAAATGTTATGTATTAGTTTCCCATTGATGCTATAAAAATTACCACAAATTTAGCAACTTAAAACAACTCCTATTTATTATCTAACAGCTCTTCAGATCTCAAATCTGAAATTGACTTCACTGAACTAAAATTAAGGACCATGAGAGCTGCGTGCCTTCTAGAGACTGCAGGGGAGAATCTATTTCTTATCTTTTCCATTTTGGAGGCTGCCCACATTCTTGGGCTCATGGCCCTCTTCTTCCATTTTCAAAACCAGCAACACTGGGCCCAGTCCTTGTCAAGCTGCCTTCTCTCAGATTGTCCCTCTTATGCTGCCCTTTTCCCCTTTGAAGGGCACACTGATTACATTGGTGATTACATTGGTCCAAACCAGATTACTAGAGATAGTCTCCCTATCAAAAATTATCTGATTACCAAATCTAATTCCATCTGCAACTTTAATTCTCTTTGCCATAACAAAGAGTTTTAAAATACTTTTACTATAAAACAAATGAATTTTAACAAAACTTATTCAGAAATTCTGGGGATTGGGACATGAACCCTTTTTAAAGGACCATTTTTCTCTCTATAGAATTAATGTCTGCAAAGCATAAAAGTAAGAAGAATTCCGAAAAGTAAATCTGGTCTTCATTAACTTAAAACACCTTTAATGAGCACTATTGTGTAACATATTCTGTGCTAAGTGCTGGGAATACAGTTAGAATCTAGACAGCACTGTCTTGGAAATTAGAAAGGATATGGATGATAATATTAACAACTTTTTTAGGGTGATGAGCAGTGAAAACTGCACTACATTGATTGTAGAGTGAGACAAGTAAGGAAACCTCTTTGACACTGTTTTTCTCTTCTTTGTGCAGTAATTTAATTATTTTAGACCTCCTCATTATGAAATGACCACGAATGTCACCTTTGGCCCTCACATTCTGTAATCCTATGATCAAAAGCTATTACTCAGATTTAATGGAAAGCATTTTTCATGCCATTCTCCATTCTACTCTCCTCCACTTTGCATTGCCATTTTGAAGCATTAATAACATGGTAAATCCATTTTCTAACTATTTCCTGAGTTTGGAGCCTTCCTTCACAATGTTCCACAGTATCACATAACCTTATCTAATGTTTATCCTCAAACTTCCACATTTCTCATTACCCTTTTTTTCATTTTTGATGGAATCAGAGAATAGAGACCCTGTTACCCCCCCATATTACTAAATAGTCCTTTTGTTAAAGTGAAATAAACTCATATCCCTTTGTATTTCTTCACTAAATGTATGTCTAAACTGTTACCAACTCTAATATTCCCTTCTAGTTCTAAACTTGTATTTTCTGGGTCACTTAAGTGATGAGGATTTTCAGTTAACATACTAACTAGCACCCAAAGAAATGCCACTTTCTAAAATGTCTTTCTGGCATAGATTACGATGAACTGGCCTGTGTAATGAAGATAATTCATGATGTTTATATAACTGGGTTGGTTGTTTGTTTTCGTTTCTCAGTGCTTCTACTCACATTGGCTTATCTGATCACATACATAGGGTCATATCCTTGAGACTCTCCATGATCTCACTCCCAAGTTCCTTTGTAATTTCATCCCATGCTCTTCCCTCCTCCCTACTTTAGAGTGCAGCAAAAGTGAATTAAATATAATGAAGAGCATGCTTTTTTTTAGTATAGACGACGCACTTTGTTACATCAGTTCCAGGTGTACAACTTAGTTATTTGACAAGTTTATATATGATGCTGTGTTGACCACAAGTATAGCTAACATCTGTCCCATCACATTGCTATTACAATATCATTGACTGTATTCCTTATGCTCTGCTTTTTACTCTTGTGACTTACTCATTCTGAAACTGGAGGCCTATATCTCCCACTCCCCTTTACCATTTCGCCCAGCCTCCTCCCCTCTGGGAACCATCAGTTTGTTCTCTGTATTTATAGTTTTGATTTTGCTTCTTGTTTGTTTATTCATTTTTTAGATGGCATTTATAAGTGTAATCATACAATGTTATTGTATTCTTTATGCCTTGCAATCTCGTCTTAAAGATTCATCTTTCCCGGGGCACCTGGGCAGCCCAGTGGGTTAAGCCCCTGCCTTCGGCTCAGGTCATGATCTCAGGGTCTTGGGATCAAGCCACACGTCGGGCCCTCTGCTCATCAGGGAACCTACTTCCCCCTCTCTCTCTGCCTGCTGCTCTGCCTACTTGTGATCTCTCTCTCTCTCTGTCAAATAAATAAATAAAATCTTTTTTAAAAAGCTTTAAAAAAAAGATTCATCTTTCCCTTTGCATCTTTTTTTTTTCTCCTTTTTTTTTCTTTTGGCTCTACCTACTAGACTCAACTTAGCCAATCCCTTCTAGAAAATGTATTCCCTGACATCCATAAGGCTACATATCCCTTTCTCTGTGCTCCTGTAATATCCTTTGAATATATGTATCCTTGCCTATATAAAATGTTCAATATTTATCTACCATACGTCTGTATTCTCCAAGGCTGTGAACTGTTGTAAAAACAGAGTTCTGTTTACCTTCTCAGTAACCTCTATAATGACCAACAGATACTGGGCATTCTGTAAATAATTATTTTTTTGTAAATGAATATAAATTCATACAAATTCTATAAATTACTACATAAACAGATGATTTTATTGCATCTTAAAAACAGCTCCATGAGTTAAAAAGCAATTAATATCTTTATTTCACAGATAAAGAGACCAAGGTCAGGCAATTCTAAGGCCACCATTCTCATAAGCCCTGCACTGGGACTGGAAGCCAGTTCCCCTGATTTAATGTTCTCTCAGTTTGCCAACATCATTTTTGTGCAGTAACTCACTCTTGTGAATCATGAATATTACAATTTAATTGTCCTACATTTATAGGGGACTGAGGGTCTCAGGAATATAAAAGTTATCAACAGGGAAAAGGTCATTGCACTAATCTTAGAAAATATGAAGAACCAGATTTATTCGATAAAAATGACTTTATTAGAAAGGGTTAATTAATTCTGAGACAAAATACAAATTTTATATCATGGTAGAAAGCTAATTTTATGAGTTTTCCCCATAGAGAGAATAAAATAAAATGTTGATCACTTTTTGCAATTTATGAAGTATAGTTCTTTACTCCTTGACATCTCCAGGGAACAGTTTTCAAGTAAATTTTTCTAACAGAGATTTTGTTCTTTGCTTCTCACATTAACATACTCAGGCATATTTTTTTTTTAAATCATATATATATATTTTTTTTTTAAGATTTTTATTTATTTATTTGTTAGAGAGAGCGAACACAGGCAGAAAGAGTGGCAGGCAGAGGCAGAGGGAGAAGCAGACTCCCTGCCTAGCAAGGAGCCCGATGTGGGACTCGATCCCAGGATGCTGGGATCATGACCTGAGCCGAAGGCAGCCGCTTAACCAACTGAGCCACCCAGGCGTCCCTCAGGCATATTTTTATTAGTAAAAGAAAATCAGTTATAAACAAACCCTAGACAAAACAAAATAGAATATGTGCTTCTTGAAATGACTAGACAGGAATATATAGATAATCATTTCCTAGTAAAACAGATTTCACTTTATTCTTTTTTCAGTCTCTTTATTGATTTTATATTCATATCTCTTTATAGACCATGTCTATAATCACATACATTTTATTAAGGTATTGAAATAATCTCTATAGGCTCTATGGTAATTTATCATATATGTACATTTATGTATACCCACTTTAGATTAACTATGGATATATAACTGATTGTGCTTAAAAGGATCAACTTTTAGGGACATGTAGGTGGCTCAGTCATTTAAGCATATGACTCTTGGTTTCAGCTAAGTCCTGGGATCAAGCCCCCTGTCAAGGTCCCTGCTCAGCAGGGAGTCTGCTTTTCTCTCTCTCTCTGCCACATCCCCTCTCATGTTCTCTCTCCCAAATAAACAGATAAATCTTTAAAAATAAATAAAAGGGTCAACTTCTAAGCTACATGGGAAATAACAATGGAAATGGATAGATTTAAATATATAAAAGTATATGGGGCACCTGGATAGCTCAGTCTGTTATGTGACTGCCTTCTCAAGGTCCTCAGATCAAACCCCACATTGGGCTCCCTGCTCAGTGGGGAGCCTGCTTCTCCCTCTCCCATTCCCCCTGCTTGTGCTCGCTCGCTCTCTCTCTCTCTCTCTCTGTCAAATAAATAAATAGAATCTTTTAAAAAATAAAATAAAAATATAAACATTTAGCATAATAAAAATGAAATGAAAATTAAAAGACATACGACCACTTGGGAATATATATTCATACACTGACTAAGAGTAAATAGCTTAATTAATAATAGTGATTCTTGACTTGGATTTCATGGTAACAGGAACCTTCTGCAGAGAGGTCAGTGAACCCCAAGAAACTGTATGTAAATATGTCTGTATAGGCATTTTTTATAGAGAGAAGGGTCATTTTTTTATCAGGTAATCAAATGGAGTCCACAACTTGAAATGTTTAAGAATTACTGATTTATAGGGGCGCCTGGGTGGCTCAGTGGGTTAAAGCCTCTGCCTTCGGCTCAGGTCATGATCCCAGGGTACTAGGATGGAGCCCCACATCAGGCTCTCTGCTCAGTGGGGAGCCTGCTTTCTCCTCTCTGCCTACTTGTGATCTCTGTCTGTCAAATAAATAAATAAAATCTTTAAAAAAAGAATTACTGATTTATAATCTCATTCCCATTAATTGTAAAATACCAAGAGCTCAATAGATATGTGAGCAGAGGCTATAAACAAGTTTTTTTTTAAGATTTTATTTATATATTTGACAGAGAGAGAGAGATCATAAGTAGGCAGAGAGGCAAGCAGAGAGAGGGAGGGAAGCAGGCTCCCTGCTGAGCAGAGAGCCCGAAGCGAAGCGGGGCTCCATCCCAGGACCCTGGGATTATGACCTGAGCCTAAGGCAGAGGCTTTAACCCACTGAGCCACCCAGGTGCCCCTATAAACAAGTACTTTGACAAAAGTAGAAACATGCAGAATAAACTTTGAAAACATGTCCTACTTCATTACTAATCAAACAGATTCAAATTAAGATGAGAATCAACTATCTCCTTATATCTAATAAAGCAACAAGCACTTTAAAAATGAAAGCAACAAAACGATCAGCAGCATAACCTCATTCTTTGTAGTACCACTAAAAATAGGTACAGCCCCTGGGAAAGCAATATGACAATAGTTAGTAAAAGCCATAAACTTTTTTTTTTAATGCTGGCCCAATTATTTATTCTGTGACAATTATACACTAGAAGCTGAGAGTGAATGAAAATGTTCATTATGGTGAAACCTCTAATAACAAACAAACGGAAATGGCAGCTAATGTATTTATGATAAAATAAACTTTAAAAGGTAGAATATTATTGTGATTATGTAAAATACATGTCTATGGGGATTGTAATGATGAGCAGACACAAAACTTTGTGGTGATTTTTTAATCAATATTAATTTTAATTTTAATATTAATAAATTTAAATATTTTAAAATTTTTTTCATAATGTTAATTTATGACAAAAATTGAGCACTAAATATCAACTAGTAAATATAAGAACATTATTATTTAAATTATTAACAGACAAATCATCTGACATCTTAACAAAGTTCAGTTTTCCAACTGGGGTAAATCTGAATAAATCCATGTAGGCATACAGGTTGCAGACTATAAAATTCCAGAATGTCATTCACATAGATTACAGCATACATGAAATACTTTGGATGTTTAAAATAGAAGGTCTCACCATTTCCTTACACCACACACGAAAATAGACTCAAAATGGATGAAGGACCTCAACGTGAGAAAGGAATCCATCAAAATCCTTGAGGAGAACACAGGCAGCAACCTCTTCGACCTCA